>JAGPOY010000497.1:0-35254 GCA_018983105.1 Silene uniflora | reverse complement strand
CCAATCACCTGCCGTCGCCGTCGCCGTCGCCGCCACTGGCCACCACCAGCAACGCCGGCGCAACATCCATGATGACGGCACTACAACGGCAAGACCAATGAGCATCATCAACCCCGACATTGTCCATGGTGTTTATGTGGTTTTATCTGTCGGAAATCTAATCATACCGCTAATCGATATCCGGCGAGATATTAGGACGCAATAATTGGTTTATAAAATGATGTATCTCAAACCGATTTTGATGTACCTCAAACCAATTTTGATGTACCTACTACCTAATTTTGTGTATCTATATTAAGATACATTAAACTAGTGACTAGATACATCAAATATTATTGTACATACATCAATTTTGGTGAACTTCAGAACGAGACGCGCCGGAGATGGTACCCTCACAACGGCGACTTTGTCGAAAACCAACACTGCCCTCACAAATGTACTTGACGTAGATGGCGGCTAGTGATAGTGGTCTGCGAAATAAGAGGTGGCGGGAAGGAGGATGGTGGATATAGGGTGGTCGAGGAGGTTGTAATCGAATCAGAGGAAGGAGAATTGAGATCCGGGGTTCACGAAACAGGAAATGTCGGAGGTTGGTGACGATGAATGGTGGCGCCGGAGTAGTGCTCAAGTCTGGGATTATCTCCGGCAACGAGGACAGCTCGTGATGCATTTGGGTTGTCCGGGCTGCCTCGTGTTATCATGGGCGTCGTTCAAGGTGGTTTGTGCGACCCTCGGTGATTTCCGGGTGGATGATGATGCCGTCGTTGTTGGTTGTGGTGGTTACCGGCGACGGTCGTCTGTGGTAATAGACACTTAGACAGTAGTGGTTATTATTCTAAGGATGGAGATGAGAGAATGTCAGATGTGGGGTGAGTTACTGATTTGTGGGTGACTATTGGGTGTGATCTCAGCCTTCTATTTTATTCTAATCTAAGGGATGAGGGTCGTTCTCACCGTTTGCACCGAGTGTTCGTTCCCACCGGATCCTAAATCTATATATATATATATATAGAGAGAGTTAGGATCTATTGAGTCTACCCTCTTAGGGTGAGTCCGTCCTACCATTACTGACCGTCAGATTAGAGAGATCTGATGGCTAGAAATCCATAATAGCGCGCGTCATATACTAAGGGCATAATTGTAAAACTATTAATCCATATATAAACTTGCACCAGCTCAGTATCTCTTATTTCACTCATAAACTTTCTCTCTCTATCGTCTATCTAATTTCATTCTCTCTGGAAATAATTCAATAAAATACTCTCAAAAATTGATTCTGTGTGATTCAATTGTTTATGCTCATGGTGAAGATTCTCTTCTCACTCTCAAAAATTAGGTATTTTGCTATATGTTATTGCGATTCTTCAATTAAGAATCTTTTTCCTCCTTAATTGTGTGTTGATCTGCCAAATCGGATGAGTTTTAGGTAAATTTGCATGATTCTTGGAGTCATACTTCGACATTTGATTTTCACTAAGCTTTTGACGATTGTTTTCTCTGCGAGGTAATTCTGCCAGTTCAATAAGTTTTTTTAACGATTACGCTGTTCTTCATCCATTCAGTTCATCGTCATCTACAATCGTCTGCGATTTCTTTCGATTTAGGTATTTTCTGCACTTTTTCTACAATCGTTATTCATGTTCACTTTCGTTTCCTCTCTTAACTTAAATCACTGTCATATTAATTGTTCTCATCAAGCTTTTAATTACTTTCAATGGACAGTGATTGAAAGTGATGGCAAAATTGCTATATGTGTGTTATTATAATGATTTAAGTGTATTATTGTAACGATATAATTAAGCGTGTTACTCACTGACGAATTGCAATAATGGAATAATGGTGTTCTGTTAGTCTAATGCTATATCTGTGTCATTATAATTGTTTAAGTGTGTTATTGTAACGGTATAAGTATGTTACTCAATGACGAGTTACGATAATGGAAGAATGGTATTCTGTTACTCTAATGCTATATGTGTGTTATTATAATGGTTTAGCTCTGTTACTAATGGTGCGTATGTTCCAGGTTTGGTTAGGATTGTCAAATCAAGTTGTGCTATCCTTTTGCTGTTGCGTTTGTTCGAGGTTCGAGGAGGGGGAGGTTTGCGCTGGTGTGTTATTCTTATGACTTAGTTGTGTTACTCTAACTATACGACTATGTTATTATAATTGTTTAATGTAATTATGTTACTTTAATGGTATACTTGTGTAATAAAAATTACTCCCTCCGTCTCATTCATTTGTTTACCCTTTTTAGTCTTTATGAGAAATAGTTTAATCAAAGATAAACAAATGATTGAGACAAAGAGTGTACATAAAGAGAGTGTATTAAATAATGAAATTGTTTTCAGTCACAAATTGATGAATCGTGCTTTTTTAACGAGACTCGTAATATCAACTAACATTGGTGTCATAGAGATGGAGAGTTTAATTTAAGAGCTGATGTTTTGAGCTCCATAGGTAAAGTTCAGAAGTAATTGTTGGATATGGAAAATAATGTTTTATTGATTTATTGTATTCATGATGCGAGTGCTCATAAGGTGAATAATTCTCTTAATCATTGCATACTAAACTATCCTTGACCAACTAGTTTTGTTTAGCTTCTGTTCATGCGCTCTGTGTTACTTAATTGGCTTTTACAAGGAATGAGTCACTCTTGTATGTGCTACTTCTGATATGTCCAAGCTTTGGTTGTCCCATCGACTGCCTCATGTTAGGTTGGTGATTTGACCACTTTGTCGTCTATTAGCTCAAATGGTAGAGCATTGTGCTATTGCGCAAGTTGTGGGTTCGAGCCCCACATAGACGAACGAATGTAATTATTCATTCTCCTTTGCAGCCTTCTCCACTGTTTTCTCCAACTGTGAGTTGCACCGATGCCTGTTAGACATCTAATGTCACTTCACCATGTGATTCCAAATCAAATACAATACAGTTAGTTATGGTCCTAGGTAATAATTTTAGGAATTTATCATAATTTAGGGATTTTCATTTCCTAAGATAGTAGAAAAAAGAAATGACAAGAATAGAAATAGAGAAAATAAATAAACCAAAGAAGAAACTTGAACAATGGAAGAACGAAACTTGAATAAAAACCCGAATCGAAATGTAAAGAAATAAAACAAAGTACGTACGAAATCTTAAAGAAATAGATTTATTAAACTAATGTAGCACATAAACTAAAAATGACGGCTGGAAAGAAGATAGAATGCCATTCTAAACTCGAAACAGGCTGAATTATATAGCTACGGAAGAGGAGCTGCTCCAACCAACATGCTGCATCCCCGGGGGTAGAAGACGTGGCTTGGAGGCCAAAGCTTCCAAATGTAACCACCAACAACCATCACGCAGCCACCATGCTAACCTCCATGCCAACTCAGCTCCGATGGGCAGTAGGTTTCGTCATCCAGAATAAGTATATAACGGTAATTGGGGAAGCGAAGTAAGACCGTCGCAACCTATTTATTTGGGCATGGTTCCGCCTCCATTGCAGCTAGTATACGACTCCCATAACAAGGCCATGCTGCTCCATTCTTTCACACACAAGTGCAACACCATTTGAGCATTGAACCCGTCGCAATTTCAGCATTGAACTCGACTTGAGATGAGCTAAAAATTCGTCTTAAAGTGAGCACGTACAACCATCTTTAGATGAGCACAAATCCATCTCTATGCTACTATGTAACCCGTCGTTATAATGGCTTGCAATATGGGCATTATTCTGTCTTTATTTAAGCTTAAAACCCCTTCTTCAAGAAAGCATTAGCACAATTCATGGCTTATCGAATTGGCTTCAACTAGACGAGACACAAAACACTAGTTTGCCTTTAAACACTAGTTTGCCTTTAGAGTAACACTAGTTATTCCTTAAAGTAACATCGGCATTTAATAACCAATGTGGGAGTCGAACCCACATCTTGTGCATTGCACAATGCTCTACCCTTTGAGCAAATTGGCTTTTAAAAGTAATAAAACATACTCAAAACGGCAAAACAATTTACGAGACCCATTCAAATACGTTTCAGCTTAAAGTGAACATCTCGGATACGTAACTATCATTTATCTATACACGGTATTGTACCAACAAACTCCATGTGTGTTACACTAATGACAAATATGTGTTACTTTAAAAATCAGTATGTGTTACAATAACAATTAAGTGTCACAAGAAGAGCTCATAACTGTGTTACAATAACGACTTGTATATGTTACAATAACAAGTCATAACTATTACAATAGCAAACAACTGTCTTAGAACAATAACACTGTTACAACATATCTCTATCACAATAACATACAACTTCATTCAATTTTTCTAAAACAAAATTATAACAGGAACTCAAACAATTCAACTCTAACAATTCTTTTCGAGAAGTTTCATCAAATCTAACTTAAGATAGACAAAATCACCTCATAAAAGCTCAAATAATGGTGAAAATAGTAGAAATTGCAGTAGTTGACCAAATCTATGTGATAAACCATATCAAGTGAAACCCTAACAGTAATAGCGTGAAGCAACATCTAATTTGAGCATCTATTTTACATATAATGGAAATCAGGAATCTAAGTAAAACTCAAATCAATTAAAAATCGACTAACAAAATCTATTTCACAATTAGACAAATCAAAGGATTAAATTTACCTGATTGACTAGTATCACAATGCTAATAAATCGAAAAAAATATAAAATTACGAATGAATTCGATAGGAAACCTTCTTTGATGGTGGATTATGGTCATAAAATCAATATAATTGTTTATTTGATCGTGTTGTTAGAGTTTCGAGAATTTGTTTGGAATTTCTGAAGTCGATACGGTTTAACAGAGAAAAATTAGGAGAGAGAAGTAGAAATGAAGAATGACGGAGACATGGGGGTACTGCCACTACTGCGCTATTGTTTTAATTAATTGGACGACGTGGCGCAATCTAGCGCGTCAGATGCAATTAGATCCTACGGTCTACAATTGTAGGACGGACTCATTTAAAACCCTGGACTCACCGGATCTCCACTGTATATATATATATATATATATATATATATATATATATATATATATATATAAGATACCCTAACATCTTACTGCATACCACCAAGTTTGACTTCCACGATTTATTTTCTTTCAAACTACATACCAAGTTTGACTTCCACCAGAAAAATGATCAGATCCCAGGACCTAATAAATGGAAAATTCTCATCTGGAGAATTGTGACGGACTCATTATCAGTGGGAGCCGGTTTCCTGAAAAGGAATATTCCAATTGATGCCTCTTGTAAACTTTGTGCAGGAAATGGAGAACACATTGAATCTATGGAACACCTCTTTAGGGATTGTAATGTGGCAAGACATATTTGGGCTTGCATGGATCTGGGAATAAGAGTGGATCACCATAGGGGCATTAAGTTGGGTAAATGGATAATTGACTGGATTACTTATTTGGCAAAGGGTGAGGATGCTGATCGAAGTATTGTACGTTTCCTGGGCATCATATGGAGTATTTGGAGTATAAGAAACATGATTGTTTTCCAAGGAGAGGCTTTCCACCCGAATATGTTTTTTCACTTCTGGAATCAGATGATTGGTTTGGTGGATCAAGCGAGAGAAGAGAAAGGTAATGAGGTGCTTAATCCCAAGTTTCCTGAGTTTGGTGAAGATGAAAGTGGATTGAGACTCATAAATGATAGCTTTCCTGTGAATATAATGGGACCCTCAAACAATTGTGATCGATTCAGAATTATGACTGATGCTGGATGGAAATCTAACAGTTTAGCTGGAATTGGTTGGATTGTTCTTACGCCAACAGGGAACTGTTTTTTTGAAGGAAGAAGGAAAATCAGAGCTGAAACAGTCTTATAGGCTGAAGCAATGGGAATCAGGGAGGCAATTTTATGGGCAAATAAAGCTAGATTATGGCACCTTGAAGTGGCAACGGATTGCCTCACCTTTGTGAATTGCATTGCAAGTTACGAACGGGCTCATCTCCTCTTGAAGGATATCATGGATGACATCATGTCTTTATGTAATTCTTTTCATTGTATTTCCTTTGTTTTTATTTCTAGAAACTATAATAAGCATGCTCATAGCCTCGCTTGTCAGGCTATGATAGATTAGGACAACTTTATTTACAGCTGCCAAAAAAAAAAAAAAAAAAAATTATTAATATCATTACCAAAAACATCACCACCTTGATACACTACCACCACCAACACCGCCGAACGTGATATGCATTGTAACCACCTAGCACCACCAAACTTACAGATCCGACTTAACATGATATGCATTGTAGCCAAATTAATATGTACACAAAAATAACTTGAGAGCTCCTCTTAGAACACGAGCATCCTTGAAGGGTACACTTAACATCGGTCATACCATCAATCGTTGAAGATTTAGAATTAACTTGTGATACTTCTTGATAGGTATACTTTCAAAATAATCGTCAATCAAATACTGCACAAAAACAATGAAATGAAAAAAACGTAGGTAATAGTCCCCCACAAAAGATGCTTTATCTATCTCAAATTTATTGACCGACTCTTATCAATTATATCAATTTATCATAACTTTGCATCTACTCTTTGCGTCCCGGTCATTTGTTCACCTTTGGTTTGGGTACAAAGACCAAGAATAGGTGAGTCATTTGTAGATCACATATTCTCATTGAAGATGGACACTTCACGTCACAAGTTAAAGACGAGCCAAATGTCGCCATTTTAACGACAAATGTGACCATTTCTCCTCAAAATATTTGGTCTCACTTCAATAAGACTTATGGTAGGTACATAGTGTCACTATATATGACAAGTGCAAGGAAGCTTCTTGGTGATCAAATTACCCTTGAAAAACATTCGAAAGTAAAAAGATAAACAATTGGGTGAGACACCCTAAACTCGAATAGGTAAACAAATGATTGGGGCGAAGGAGTATCACATTGGATAAACTTTGCATCAAAGTGAAAAAAAATGTGATGCATTAATAAAGATGATTGAAGTACCTTAAACGAGATCAAAGAAGACTTCAGGATGTGAAAATTATCTTCCCAAGCGAGCATAGATAAGCCATGTTCACGCATGAATGCAATTAACTTTGAAACTACAATCATTTTATCTAGGCATTCATGGCCACTTTGAGCTTCCACGTATTCGATAATTTTGTGCAAACAGAGATGACAAAAGTATGTATTGGCATTCATGATGGCAAAACAAGGCGAAAGATAATGTTTCTGAGCATCAATCTCATCTTCATGATCTCCACCAAGCTGCACAATTAAAATAGAATGTCTACATAATCGACATCAAAATTTCATGCCTCAAAGGCACACTGAAAAATGCATATAGCTTAACTGATCCAAATAGTAACATTGATTTTAAGTGGAATAGGTGGACCCATAATTACCTGTGTTACCTCGATCATGTAGCCAAGGATGAAATTGCTGAGAGTTGCAATAAATTCTGGAGAACTTTTCGCGAGTGATACATCAAATTCAGCAACCAATCTCAATAAAGCATACTGACTATGGTAATTAGTAGTGACCGATGGCTGTAGGAAAAAAAGTTTTCTCAAGAAACATTCAAGAATATAAAAGCAAAAAATTAAACTAGTCCAAATACCATCAATATCAGTGGAAAAATTGTCAGTAAGTGCCTCATATATAAAGCTTTTACAACTAGTAGAAGTATCTATTAAAAAAAGTTCAGAACTTGGTACCTTCCAATCAATTTTTTTCCCATATCCCGACAATTTGTTCACTATTCAGGCATTACGTTCCCTTCTTCCCAAAATACCCCTTAATAAAAAATTCCTTTCTCCCTTGATATCATAACTAATTTGGCTTAGTATGATGAAAACCTATTGAAATTTACACACATCTGTTCAGAATTCTGATTGGTATACTTGTAGGTATTAGAAGTTTTGAAACTTTTTTACAAGGTACTGAATTGTAAGAAGTGCTATATATAATTATGAATTTTTTTTAGGTACTGACTTGTAAAACGTGCGATATACTAGGCATTAACCGACAATTTATCCCAGCTTTAACACGGATATTGTAATAGGAATAATTATAATAGTTGGACCTCAAACATAACCTTAAGGTAATGGACAGTTGGACCTCAAACATAACCTTAAGGTAATGGTTGAGGTCCAACTATTATAATCATTCCTATTATATTGCTTAAAAACATTAAACTTACAAATTGTGAGAGTGCGTCATATCTCAGTTTTGGGAGAATAACATCCATATAATCAGTATGTGATTTTCTGAGACGCGTGGAAGTATTGTCTCTGTAAACTGCAAAACAGATAAGACACTGATTTCACTTGGTGATCAATGGAGACATAGTTGACGACATGAATTAAGTGTAGGTGTTCATATGCCTATTTAACTCCGTCACCTTCGATTTCGAGCACCAAGATAGAAAAAAACAAGAGGAAAAGGCCATCGGCTTGTTTGTGTTGGCTCTTGTAGCATTCCTCTAATCCACTAATGATCTCCCGCAGACACTTCATACTATGACCTGCAACATTATTGACTTTCTAATTAGTGTACAACGTAGCAAATCTAGTATATAGCCTAACTTTAAAAACATATTCAGTATTCACCTTAATCTTCACATCAACAAAGTCAAAGATTAGAGTTAAAAAGTTGTATCATAAGAGGAGATGAAATTCATGTTTAGGCGTCATCTTTTAAAAGTTGCATGTCAAAAACCTTAAAACCTAACCCGAATATTAGGAGATCACAAATTCACAATGTTCAGTGTACATAAATTATAGCATGAGAGTAACTTGACAGAAACTCAACTATTACAGCTGCCCTGCTCATTTAATAGTCAATTGTGTAAATGCATACTTGTCTCGCAATGAATTACTCATTATTAAACCGGCTTATACGACACCCCCGCTGCACATAACAACATATTGCAAAAAATCTTAAATCATCAGTCTATTTAGAATACTTACGCACACAAGCATGAGCGATGGACCTTAACAAATGCACATCTAGCACAGGTAAGTAACGAAGGAATCTCAAACATTGCTCTTGCATATCTTTGGGAATACAATAAAACAAGCTACTACAGTAAGAAGGTCCTGAAAAAAAAGTAAACAAATAACAATATTAAAGTGATTAAAATACATCTTATTACCACAGAAACCTCAAGCTTTGTATGAACCATGATTTTTTTTCCAGATATTTAGTAATTCCTTCTCATATGCATTATGTAATGTCTTAACTATTAAGTATTAAGTGCATGTGAGAGGGCTACCAAGACCCAAAACCACCAATGACACTATCTCATTTTCCAAAGAGCAAATGCAATAATAGGGTACCATCGGGGCATCGGGTAGTAGCAAGACTCTCGTGTATGCACTTTGTACTTTGTAGGCTCCACAAAAAAAAAAAAAAAAAAAAAAAAACTAACTGCAGGGATAAGATGGTCATGAGTGTTGGTACTACCTAAATACCCTATCACATTTTCCAAATCGAAAAGCGTAGCAAATCAAAGATCTATTTGTGTCTTTGTGATTCTGTTACAGCTTTGTTTAGTTATAGCCATCCTGGTGGACTGGACAAAACATTAACAGTTGCAGAGTACCCCAGGTGATTTTTTCAAACATATTTTCCAAGTTGTCTAATGTTAGTTCAGCTATTCTCGAATAAAATACAACTTTTTTAGAGTGTCCCTTGAGTACCCTACAATCATTAATAATATTTGATAATAATTTACCTTCATTCCGCGGACAAAAGAGAAAGCAAAAGGTTGTTAACATATATTTCTCTAGACCCTCAAAGTTTGTACTAGAAAACGCCGTCAAAAGAGTACGCAAGACAACCTGCAGAGAAGTATTTGAACATTTTAGAGCCCTTTACCGGAACTTCAAAAATAGTCCTTAACACATGAACTTAGTTTTAACTTTTATAAGGGGCGAGGTGCACAAAGGCGAAGAGGGCTCGCGACGGAAACGTAGGAGCACGTGCCATATTTAAAGTGCACTAGCAAATTTGTATTTTCCAAATAAAATTTTAAGCAACAATACCCCTTTTGGGAATTTAAAGTTGTCTAACAAACTAAAAGTGTACATAAAAACTAACTGAATAAAAGTATGTAATGATGGGCACTATAAAGAGATGAGTTATATGCAGTTTTCCAGATGATCCCAAATAACAAAATTAGGTCATAGGACCAATCAATAATAACCACAACTACCCCATAATATAAGAAGAACAAACACTTAATGAGTTACTCATATTTCGTCATAATCCTACGTTTTATCGAATGTACCTGAGAAGTTTCATAAGTGCAACTCTTTTCATAGCCAATAAGTGGTATCAATTTACATAGTTCCTCTAGCCATTCTCTCCTACACATTTGAAATAGTTCGCTGTTTACATCTCGAACAAAACTTCCCTGCAAAAAAACAGGAGGAAAGGGGTGCATCAAATTGTATGCAGCACCAATAGCGAGGTTGGTCAGAGACTCTTAGTACACACTGTTGAACACAGGTGCTTGAACATGGGAAGGGGTAATGACGCCATGGTATTAAATGCAAGCTGCAATAGTGAATCACGAGTCTCGACTGAGCTATAAGCATTTTACGAGTTACATATGCGATTGTTTTTTTTTTTAAGGCGGCATTAGGCTGCCACTTTGACTCACAACTGATTCTGAGATCAACTCTCAAAAAGATATTTAAAAGCATAATTTACACTTTTTTTAGGCTAAACACATAACAACCCTTTGAAAATAGTAGTCTCTGATACTCTGACAATATATAGGATACTTGAAGTTGAGTCTTAATGTCTTGCACTAGATCAGATACCCATGTAGGAATACCTTGTAGGTAGTCCGACAATAGATGTACTTAGGCCATCTTGTACACAAGCTTGATACTCTGATACTGAGGCAAGTATTAGAGTCAAATACTTGTACCCTACTTTGAGCAATAAAACATAGAAATAGATTTGCAACTTCCAAGTACAACTTACCGACAGCATCTGTTCAATAGCAGCAACGCAAGCTGACTTAAATGCAGACTTTGGATGAGATCTCTTGAATCCCATACTGAATGCCTACAAGTTTCAGTTGGTTTCACATAAATAACTCAAGCATTATAGAGCCGATGCAAAAACCAAATACAAGTGGTTCGTCAAATATCTTCTGTTGAGTAAGCAAACCTGAATTAAATTGGCTTGTGAAGGACTTTCCAAGCCTCTTACTAGCACGGGAACATAAGGAGGAATAAAGGATAAAAGCTCTTCCAAATTACTCTCCATAATCTGACAATAATTGCAAAAAAATGTTAGAAAACTAGAATAAATCGCACATTACGGATAGAAATTGGAACTCTCTGTTGTTCATAACAAGTTCTCCCATGACATGATGAATTTAAATCAAAAACCAATATTATTCAAATAAGAATGCATTGATGATGTAATGTTAATTGATGGTATAACTAGTTTAACAATGTACTTTTAGTTGCATAAACGATCATAAGACAAAAGGAACAGCGATATAGAAACTTAAACTAGCCCTTACCTTATGCAGTTTTTCGTTTATGAATGCAAGAAACTTCTCAGAATCTGACAATTTTGGTAAGCGCAAAAAGATCCTTGTCACCTCTATGTCTATATCACAATGTTCTGAATCCTACATATGATAAAACGGCTAAGATCTTTAAAAATCTCAAAAATTAGCATATCAATTGACGAAGAGTTATCTACAACTATGGCTTACGGCTTATTGTTATTAATAATTAAACAGTTGTAAGGTTGTAACTTGTAAGATCCAGTGAAAAGTATGGCATACCCCTATATTAGAATGTTGATTCCAATTGCGAGGAAAAGTTGATAGAACAATCTTCAGTAGCCCAAGATATTTATTCTCAGATAAAATATCGTAACTCTCATCAGAAGAAGGCATTGAATTCAAGCAAGCATTAACACTCTGAAATATGCGTAGCATATGTATATGGGAACACTGTTGCTCATACACATCATCCTTGATCATATCTTCTAGACTCTGAAAAATCTGTTAAAAAGGAATTACGACAATGGGTATTTGATGATCGAGAAGCTCTTACCATGCATATAAGTCAAATAGGAGTACTAGAGTTAGTTGTTACCTTAACAAGGTAAAGGTTGAAGGTTGAGGGGATCCGATGCACAAGAAATTCATAAACTTTCCTTCCAGTTAAATGAACACCCAACTCAGAATGTGCAAGTGCTTCCACAACGCTTGGGACAATTAATGATGGAACATATTTCTCAAAGTCTGGACAGCGCTGTGTGCACAAAAGAAAAACTTTACTTTTTTAGCGTACAGAGAATTAAATGATGGCAACATTTAAAGCACGAAATCTTCTTTTTAAGTGAAAATAAGTCCAGTCCAAACTTGTTACCTCAAACATCATGACCAACAGGTCGTACGCTGCCTCCCTAACACCGTCATGAGTATCAATGATGCCAAGGCAAAGCTTTGGATATATAGCATGTTCATTGTCTTCCAATTCGCTGGGGTTCCCAAACGGACATTTTCCAACTTTTACATGATCCTGAATCCCTAGGAATGCATCTTTCCGAACAAGAGGGTCCTCGTGGGTAGTCTGTTGGAGGTGGGTTTTCAATTCTATATTGATATGAATCTTAAGATTGGAAAGATAACGCATCCTATTAGTAACAACGCCGCCTTTCAAACAAGGTGTTCTGCAATTTAAATTAAGACAAAGAATCATAAAATAATCCACAGATTTTGATTTCAATTCTATATTCTATATTGATATGCTAGCTAACAAAGGGGACTCCCTTTCCTCGGATTTTATCATTCTCTCGAAATCATAAAATTATTATAAACGTACCTGGGTGTGCAGCCCGGCTTCTTACGCTTTCCCGGCAGACGAGCAGGGCGGTTTTCCATGCTAGGATTTTCACAATTAGGGTAAGATCAGACTCTGCACCTCAGCTTTCCACTGATTTTTATTATTTCTTTATTGTTCAGAACTCACCTCAGACTTTATACGTTATCCATCCTACCTACCTCAGACCCTACTTTTACATTTACTTCTTTTTTTTTTTTTTCTAAAAAGAAATGACAAATGACATGTATTAATTGGATAATTTTCTTTTATGATGGGGTCAAGACTCAACCAAAGTCTTAAGTTGAGTCTTGGAAATATCCAAGACTCACTCAACTTGAGACTTTGTTAAGACTAGGGTAGATTATTAGTAGTTTTGCCAATAATCTTACCTTTATCCCTTATCACCATCTAGATTCTAGAGTATTCTATTTTTTGGCTGTAACCGGGTTGTCTTCTTTCTTGCACAATTTTCATTCTTATTTATACGATACCCAAGCAATCTACCACGTAACGTGTCCAATCTGTCTCTAACTCCGTATCAGATACCCACACTTGTACGGTTGCACTCCGAAATACCTTCTTTCATTCTAGGTTGGTCCAGATGTAGAGACCTGCCAAACAGGTCGTATTGTGTCAGGTTCATGACACATATAAATGGGCCCCCCTCAAGCTAACCCAACCCTTTCTCTTAACGAGGTGCATACACTGATACACCACCCAATCCATTCAACTTTCTCATAACCCAACCCGACTTGTTTAACTCATTTAAAGAAACTTACTCTACACATTTATTCATATAACCTACTAGTTCTATTTAACATTAAAACATATTTTAATTAACTAAAACTACTTTAAATTGCATAACTCATAAATTTATCATTACTATATTTTTTATGATATGGAGTATATCTTAAAATTACAATGAAATAAATTATGAGACAAATTAACAACTCCGGCTATTAATTTCACTACTCCCCCCGTAATTATTATTACCTAATTTTACTTTCACTGCTTGTACATTAATATTGATAATTTTAGTACTCTCGTAGTTACTTCTGTTACTTTTACTACACTTGCTCGCTGCTAATATTGTTACTTTGACTATTCAAACGAGTGATTACTATCTTATTACTATATCCAATGTTAGTACAGTTCTTTTCACTACTAACATAATTATTTTTATTTTTACTCTTTAAGTATCTCATGGGTGGATAGTGGATACTATATCCAATGTTACTTTTAGTACTCTCACTACTCGAAATAAATATATTAAATATATGCATTAAATTAATTAAGTCAAAATAATTATGGAATATTATATTTTTTGGAAATCTAGCTTGATTTATTTACTTTTTAATAGTTTTCAGAATATAATATACTTATATTATATTGGTTTATGTTAAAATAATTAATATCTTTGTATTAATTAATATCATAAGTGGAACATGTTTATTTTAACGGATATTTCCCATGGTACCCCTGTAGTGTGTCACTTTGTCCATGGTACCCCTCTTTTTAAGAATGTGTCCATGGTACCCCTGAGGTTCATTATTTGTGCCAATGGTACCCTTATTGTGTTATGGCTGTTAAATTAACACTAACGGTGTTAGATTAAGGCCAATAACTTGTTTTGGCGGGAAAATTAGTTTTTTTAACAATTTTATTAAAAAATTGAAGTTGCACGAAATACCCCTGAGGTTTGCAATATACCATTTTCTGGTTCAGCAGCTACTCATCATCTTTTTTTTCCACTATAATACACATTCAACATCTCTATTGAACAACTCCATTCAAGCTTAATGCATTCATGCAACTAGTTCAACAATCCAAAATATTACATCACATTAATATGCCACCAACAAATTACATGGTGCATTCAACTACAGCATATTACTTGTGGATGCTTCACCATTTCTAGCCTTTTTCTTTGGTACAGCATGACCAGGCCCCTCATTCTTCCTCTTCTCTTGAGCAACATCTTTCTTCTGTCTAGCTGTAGGACAACCTTGGCAAGATCTAACATAAACTCCACACCCTCAGATGCTCCATATGCCAGACCCTTATCCACAATGCTAGATCTCGCCAGGGTGCTAGACCATGTAATTTCTTGGTGGCATATTAATGTGCTGTAATATTTTGGATTATTGAAGCTAGTTGCATGAATGAATTAAGCATGAATGGAGTTGTTTAATAGAGGTGTTGAATGTGTATTATAGTGGAAAAAAAAGATGATGAGTAGCTGCTGAATTAGAACATGGTATATTGCAAACCTTAGGGGTATTTCGTGCAACTTCAATTTTTAATAAAATTGTTAAAAAAACTAATTTTCCCGCCAAAACAAGTTATTGGCCTTAATCTAACACCGTTAGTGTTAATTTAACGGCTAGAGCACAATAAGGGTACCATTGGCACAAATAATGAACCTCGGGGGTACCATGGACACATTCTTAAAAAGAGGGGTACCATGGACAAAGTGACAAACCACAGGGGTAACATGAGAAATATCCGTTATTTTAAAGGAAAGTCAATCTATTCCGGTGTTCTCTAAATTTATATTTAACCAAAACTATATAATATTTCACGCTTGCTCGTCTCTTGTAGGTAGGCAAGTTTGGGTCGGGTCTCTACCCCGACATACTCTTGATTTGGTTTCTCTTGATATTGGTAATATACGGTGATACCGCCTTGGGTGGTTTCTTTCAAAAAAAAAAAAAAAAAAAACTATATAATATTTACATTGAAGTTCTTTGTCCGGGTCTATCGCACAATGTTATTGATTTAAAAACTATATAGTATAATTAATTTGTATAGATTTATTTATTTACATTAAAGTCCTTTGGTTTCTAAAATTAATATATAGTATTGATTAATATCATATTGTGGAGATATGATACAACTCTTAAGATAGATAAATTGCCTGAAAAAAGAGTATATCTATCTATGTTAAGAGTTGTATCATATCTCCACAATATATTTCCACAATATGATATAAATAATAGAATTGCCTTAACCCAGATATATTTCCACAATATCATATCTCCACAATTATGTAGTTAATAAAGATTAAAATTTAAATAGTAAAATATATTTATTTAAAAGATCATAATAATAATGAAAAGAAAGAAAGTTTTAGTTATTACCTTATTTAGCTAGATGTTTTTTGAAGGAAAAACTAAGAGAATTTTTATTCTCTTAGTAGTAGGAGGATTAATATGGGACATGTTTATTTTAGGAAAAATTACCATATACCAGTGTTCTCTAAATTTATATTTCAACCTTAACTTTATAATATTTACATTGAAATCCCTTGTTCAGGTCCATCGCACGGTGCTATTGTTTTAAAACTATATAATATAATTAATTTGTATAGATTTATTTAATTACATTGAAGTCCCTTGGTTTATGGAATTAATTTATAGTATTGATGTCTAATCATTTTTTAGAGATATTATTAATATATCTCTTTACAAAAAAAAAGATTAATAAATACGTGGGTTGACTCTTATTTATGATCATATAATCACTTTATCTGATACTAATCTTCCGATTTGCCGAAGTGGAACAATTCTACTATAGGCCCTGTTTGGCAAATAGCAGAAGCAGATTTATAATAGCGGATAACGTTAACAGAATACGGTTAACAGATTTTAGTAGCAGGTTTGACTAACATATTAATTTAGCATATTTAAGAAAAGGTGTTTGGTACTTAGCAGATTATAGAACAATTATACCATTTTCATGTATAGGTTCAATATGCTATTGCAATATGCTGCTAATAGCAGCATATTCAAAAACAGTAGATTTCGACCAATATGCTATCAGAATATGTCATTTACCAAACACATCAAATTAGTAGATTGATTGGTCAACATGCTATTTAGGTCGGAATCTACTAATTTCAGTCAATATGCTATTTACCAAACAGGGCCTATGTATACGTAGTATATTCACCAAACCTGCATTATTATCAACGTGGGACAAATAACATACTAAGAATTACACCAAGTTTTTTGCACTTAGTTCGACATCCAACCATATTCTAAATAACGAATACAAACAACTGCTACTCATTATACCTAATACTTCGTAGTTATATTTCATAAACACTAGTTGGATGCACGCGCGCGGCACCCCAAGATATTTAACATTTCACGTTTCATGTGTATGCTAGCGTTTTTTATTGGATTCTGCTGTCTGTATGTGTTCAGTGTCAAATCACAATGAAACTCTTGTTGCATATTGTTTTGATGGTGGAATCAATTGGAAACACACCAGAACCATTTGTTGTAATTCGTTTTTGCTTTGAATTGTAATGGTGATTTTAAAGTTTGAAAGCTCGAAATTACAAGTGTAACCTAGAAATTCAGACATATTTCTGGAAGTTTGAATTATTTACTAATAATAACAAGTGAGCACAAAGCGTGAAGGAATGCAAGCAGATAAGTGGGTAATTGCATAATAAGATTTAAAGTAAAACAACTGATTAACTGAATAGAGAATTGCAAAAACACAATGACAACATTTAAGAAATCATAGTGACTGAATAAATTCCACAAAAGAGTCTTGCTAAAAAGATATACGAGAATAATTTGATAGTAGAGGGGTTTATCCATTGAATTCTAACACAAAAACTAGTAATCATCTAAGGCTAACGAACAGCAGTTGTGATAACGGTACCATATAAAGTGTGAGATAAGAGGTCTAGCATCTTGTACGCATCAGCACCCTCAGAGACTCCTACTCCTCTAGATTGACAGAGTTTGGTAATTATGGGAAATATTCCTCCAATCGGAATGCCTCGCGAAATTCGACCCGCATATGAGAATCCCTCAGGAATACTAGGAACCATACATACATTCATGAGAGTGAATTCCAACCAAATATCCGTCCAAATCATATAATCCTGCCCCCCTTATTTCAGTCCCAGCAGTTAGATCATATTCAATAAATGATGAATTTGTGCGACGTGCTATCATTTTGCCCGGGACATATGGCGAACATATATTACCTTCTACATGGCTGAATCGTGGATGGCCGCCGTATGTATTGGCGCACATCAGAATACACAAATTAGCTGAATTTCCCAACCCACAATCCCTAAACCGAACTCCTCCTCCATTCTCTACCTTGAAAGGAGATTCCAATTCCACAGACTTTCTCGCATCAACTGCATCAGTCAAGATCCAAGCAAATAAACGACCCGGAGTCTGATCAGCAAAGCGAACTTCAACCTTAGCGGTAACCTTGCCTTTGCTATCAAAAATATCATATACTAACGATCATAAATATTTAAGAAGTCACCAAACAAACAAGTTATAACATCTTCCAAGTGGCAGCATCTACTCCGCTCCTTAAAATACTCATCACAAGAGGAAGACGCTTCTTCAACTTCAGTACAATACAGAGTAGACATGAGTATAGATTGGATAGGGTATCTGGAACCAAAATTTGGATCGGATATTCGCATCCAAAAAAATTTAAAAGTTGGTATCTAGTATCCGATCAAAACCTATTCGGACTTCCGGTTTTAGTATCCGAAAAGTTCAGATCAGATATCTAATCCGTTCTACAACTTAATTAAAAACCCGACTTTGTGACCCTTTTAGCAGTTTTTTTTTTTTGGGTTCTTATGTTCGGAGTCTTCTGACCTCCACCAAATCATTCACCTCAAACACTACATTAAACCCAACACATTAGACTACAAAAGTCATAATTTACCCATTAAACTATCCAACGACAAACCGTCTACACAATGCAAAACATGGCAAGCTTAATTCATCTTATAAATATGATGAAGTACACTTTTGAAGTCCCAAAATATATTACAAAAGATCATAAATATCTAAGAAGTCGCCAAACAAACAAGTTATAACATCTTTGAAGTGGCGGCATCTACTCCGCTCCTTAAAATACTCATCACAAGAGGAAGACGCTTCTTCAACATCTGTACAGTACAAAAAAAGGGTTCAGAATCTGGAAATACTAACAAAACTAAACATTGAAAGATAAAAAAAAAAATATACAACAAACAGAATGACTAGAAAGGCAACCTCCCATAACAAAATTTATCCTAGGTATAAACATTGAAAAACTGTATAATCGTAGGTATAATTTAGGGTTATTTAATATAAATACTCCAAACTATGAGTGGCCTTCTCAAAATACACTAAACATCATTTTATTTCATAATACACCCAACTATTAACCCTTATTCTCATAATAGTATCGGGTGACCTACTACCTGTTAATTAGGTCGTCTAGTAATAAACTCTCATTAATATCACCTACCTCACCATTAACAAACGATACATCATTAGTACCTTCCCACTCCCAAAATTAGCAAAATTACCAGACAACCATCAACAATGCCATATATTGCACAATTAAAGGCATAGAACCAAAAATGGTTTGTAGACCATTCGATTTTTCTTATCATAATCAATACAAAATCTTAAAGGTTATTATTTGAAGACTTTGTCTGATACAATACATATTACGCTAACAATACAAATTTTGACACCATTATTTGAACACCATTAACCACTGTACCATTACCAGCCGCACAAAACCACAAATCACCAACACCATTATCAATGGCCTTAATCGCGACATCCCCGGCTACCGACCAATCTACTATCACCACCTGTAGCGGTGATGAAGTGGTCAGGTCTGGATTTTGTTGAGGCGTTGTTGAAGGGTGGGTACCGTTTGTGATGGGATTGGTTTCGGTTGTGGAAATCGGGGGTAAATTATTGGTCAGATCTATAATTGACGGAAGGTGTTCGATCTGGTCGGGGGTGTTGGATAGGGTTACTGAGTATTGGGGTTGGAATGAAATAGAGAAGATATGGTTTTACCTGGGTATGAGATTTGTGAGATATGAAACCAAGATTTTATTATTGATTTAAGTAATACTGCTTTATTTAAGATTATTAGAAGCTTATTAGGTGATTGCTTACTTGAGATGATAATCTATTAACTTAGTTGGATTTAATTAATGATGATGAAAAAGGAGGAAAACTTTAGGAATAGGGGAAAAAGGGAAAATTGCAGGTATATGATTGTATGAAGGAGAAGATGAATAAAAATTACAGAATGAAGCAAAAGTGGGACGAAGCAAAAAAGTTGACCTGCTACTTCAGGTTAAAAAACCTGCTATTCTATTATGAGATAAATGATGTAATAGTTAAGTATAATGCGAGTTAAATTGTAGCTTGGAGTAATTTGAGAAGATCGGCAATAGTATGGAGTATTCTTGTTAAATAACCCTATAATTTATCAATTTACCCTAAAATTAACGATGATTTTTGTTTGCGCAGTTTTTCAGATGCTCCCATAACAAAATTAGGTCTTAGGACCGATAATGACTACAACAACTCCAAAATATAAGAAGCACAGATACTTAATGAGTTAATCATATCTTGTTTTATTTATGCTAATCCGCTGCTATGTCGTATGCCAACATTTCATTACATGTACCTGAGAATTGTAAGAAATGCATCTGTTTTCAGGGCCAAGAAGGGTACTTAGTTCCTCTATCCATTCTCTCTTACAAAGTTCAAATAATTCACTGTTTACATCATGAACAAAACTCCCCTGCAAAAAAGAGAGGAAAGGGGTGCATCAAATTATATGCAGCACCAAGAGGGAGGTTGGTCAGAGACTCTTGCGGCAGTGTGTTGAACACAGGTGCTTAAACATGGGAAGGGGTAATTGACACCATGGTATTAAATGCAAGCTGCAATACCGAATTGCAATTCGCGACTGAGCTATAAGAATTCTAAGAGCTGCATATGCGACTGTTTTTTGGAGACAATATTAGGCCGCCAAGATCAACTCTCAAACGATATTAAATTTATTTTTAGGCTAAACATAACAACCGTTTGAAAAATAGTAGAGCCTGATACTCTGACAATATAGGATATTACTAGTCGAGTCTGTCTGTCTTACACTAGGTCAAGTACCTATGTAGGATACCTTGTAGTCTTGTAGGTAAGCCCGAGATTTGGATATGTGTTCAAGTCATATAGCAATAGTCGAGTCAGACACCAGATGAACTCGGGTAAATTTGTACACAAGGCTGAAATTGAGGCATGTATTCAAGTTGAATACTTGTACCCAAGTATGAGCAACATAACATAAAAATAGATGTTGCAACTTGCGCGTTCAACTTACCGACAGCATCTGTTCAATAGCAGCAGCGCAAGCTGACTTAAATGCAGACTCTGGACGAGATCTCTTGAATCCCACAGTGAATGCCTACAAGTTCCAGGTGGTTGCACATAAATAACTCAAGCATTAAGCAACAAATGAAAAAACAATACAAGTGGTTCATCAAAGATCTTCTGTTGGGTAAGCAAACCTGAATTAAATTGGCTTGTGAATGACTTCCCAAGCCCGTCACTAGCATGGGAACATAAGGAGGGAAAAAGGCTAAACGCTCCTCCAAATTACTTTCAGTAATCTATGAATAATTGCAAACAATGACGGAATTTAGAACAGATCTCATTTCATGGATAGAAATCGAAACTCGCTGTTGTGGAGAAAAACATGTCATGATAGGAAGAATTTAAAACAATAACCAAAATATTCAAATACGAATGCATAAATGATGTTCAATTGATGGCTTATCTAATTGATCACAAGACAAAAGGTACAGTGGCATAGAAACTTAAATTAGCCCTTACCTTATGGAGCTTATCGTTTATGAATACAAGAAACTTCTCAGAATCCGAGAGTTTTGGTAACCGCAAAAAGATCTTCGTCATTTCTAGGTTCATGTCAAAATGTTCTGAATCCTACATATGATAAAATGAATTAGACCTTAAAACTTTGAAAAGTAGCGTGTCAATTGACAAAGAGTTATTCGCAACTACGGCTTACGACTTACTATTATTTTCAAGGGTTTGTTATACACCATGGATTTAGTGTTGTCTATTATAGACATTAACATAACAGTACTGACAAAACTATAAGGTGGCAAGGTATACAAGTTGAAAAAGAAGAGATAAATTTGCAAAAGGTGCCCCTGTTAGGATTTGTAACATTGTGTTTGATTAATCTATATATCCAGCATCGAGTTATAAAAGTAGCTTATTAGATAATACAATATACTTGTAAGATCGTGTGAAAAGTACGACATACCATAGGAAAAGCTGAGAACACACTCTTGAGTACCCCCAGGGATCTTCTATCAAATAAAATCTCGCAACACCCAGAAGAAGGCATTGAACTCAAACAGACATTGACAGTCTGAAATATGCGTAGCATATGTAGATGGGAATCATGCTGCTCACACACGTCATTCTTCATCATGCTTTGTAGAGTTTTCATAGCCTGTTAAAAACAAAGTATTACATTTCAAGAGCACAATCATATTATATTCAATTTGTATGATTGAGCAATTCAAAAGCATATATAATATAAGATGAATACGAGTAACATATTTGTTACCTTCCTAAGGAAAAGGTGGAAGCATGAGGGGAGTTGACGCACAATCAAATCATATGCTTTACTTCCGGTTAGATGAACACCCATCTGAGTATGTGCTAGTGCTTTCATAACAGCCGGGAGTAGTAAACTTGCAACATAATCCTCAAAGTTTCGACGACCCTACATGCACAGTCACACACAAGATAAACTTGACGATGAAATACTGAAACAAAATTAAATTAAGGGGTGGAAACATGTAACCTACCGTAACCAACGCCAATAGCTCACACACTGCCTCTCTAACACCGTCATTGGTATCAGTAATGCCCTTGCATATTTTCTTAAACATAGCCTTTTCCCTTTCCTTGTCTTTGTCGCTGTCCCCTGTCATACATGCTCCAACTCTTACATAATCTTGAATCCCTAGGAATGCATCTTTTCGGACAAGAGGGTCGTCGTGAGTGGTCCGTTTGAGGAGGGTTGTGAACTTGACATGCTTAATAGTCTGGAAGTATGCAACTTCGAACCTCATGTATGGCACCTGACCCGGAAGTAGCGGTACTCTACAGAAACCAAGAGTATTGAATAAACATGATGATGGTAAAATTTAGGCAATCCCGAAAACGAAAACGATATTATCCCTTACTTATCGTCCAAAACCCTAAACCAAAAAGTGTAAACTAGTCTAATTTCCTGATATTCAGGAGCAGCAACAACAATAGAGGCAACAGCAAGTCAGCAACGATAGCATCAACAAAAACAAGCTAACAGCAACAACCACAGCAATTGAAGCAAGGAAAGAAGACGACAACAACAAACAACAAACAACAAACAACAAACAACAAACAAAAAACAAAAAACAAAAAACAAAAAACAACAACAACAACAACAACAATAACAATAACAATAACAAATAAAAGTAAGGTTGAATAAAAATACCTAGGTTCAAAAGGAATACGTTCAGCAGCAGGTTTCCTCAGGCCATACTGATGATAATCAGGATAGTATTCCATGGATGATGCTCAATTTGGAGACGACAACAGATAAAAACGAAAGTTGTGAATTTTTTGTGATAATAAATTGGTACAAAATACGTGTACTTTTCCCAATTTTATTATATCCACCTCCTCTATTAATCATCCATCCTATGGAATAGAATTGGCCCAATACAGACTGAGCATTGGTCCAAACACGGACCCAACCGGATCAAAGACCGTAAAAATTATTTAGGTGGACTGAAAATTGAACCAAATAAATTCGGTATTGGATCATCCAAACCGGTATTTAATAATAATATAAATGGCGGGAGATTACGCGGGTATTTGCTGTTTTGCACGAAATGCCAAATTTTTTTGAATCGGAAAACTTTAAGAGGTCATACCGAAGTTAGATTGGCTACTTCATACTCCATATCACTTAATACGAAGTAGCGAAGCTAACTGATCTGCTCATAAGCGTCATTCACATTTCTGAAGACGAGAAAGGTCTAGTCGAATCCAAAGTTGTATCTCCCCTATATTCACTAGTATTCTTACACTAGCTTCATCTCTTTATCAAAAATGGTGAAAACTACCAGGGATTCCAGTCCTACAAAAATGTCCTACTTATACATATATTAATTAAATTATAGGATACAGAATTACAGGAAGGAAGAAAAACTCTAAAATCAGAAATAGATTGATAGTTTTCTCTCAATTTCATTCTGCAAAATATCACAATGCTTCAACAATTGAGAAAGCCTATCATCTTTCTTCTCGTCTTGGGTGACCATATCCAAATCGCCGTTCACCATATGGATTTCAGAATCATCCACAGACTGTGTGTGAATTTCTGACTGGTGGTTATTCTCTTCAAAAGCGTGATTGAACAGGGTAACCGTGGCTGTATTTTCAAAAGATGTTATTGCTGCTACATCCCCCAAACTTTTGGGGGATGATTTTGCCCTTTTTGACCCGATAGGACTGCAGCTAACCTCAACCATCTCATCTAGTGATGGATGAACACCCAAATGATGCAGATCAACATCCATGTTCGACTTAAGAAACTGTGGACTGCTGCAAGTAGAGCCGGAGTTCTCCAAAACATAAGCCCTTTTAGCAAAACTTGCTGCACTGTTTAATTGCCAGTTGAAAACCCTTCTTAAAATCAACATCCAATTCGGAACCATCCTGAATTCCGTGCCATGAAGCTCAAGCCTAGTGTAATTTTGTACCATAAGAGTAGCTTCTTTCGCTGCCATCATCCAGTGCATTATATTGCTTGTCTGACTTAGGTATTTAGTCAAACAATCTTGAAGAAGCTGCCGCTGTTCTTCGAGTTGCTCTTCACAGTTACATCCTTTAATACCCAACCAAGATAAGTCATCAGAAAAATACGGCAATTTGCAATTGCTCGCGGCAGATATCATGGGCTCAAGTTCTTTATGTGAGCTCCATCCTAAACTTGGCAAGAATTCTTTCACTGCTCTCGATTCAACACTAGAGTCATCTAATAAAAATACCTCGGGACATGGCCAACTATTAGGGTTTGCTTTAGAAGCAGTAATAATATCATTTACTGTTTGATCCAAAGCTTCATTAAAGGCGGATATATACTGGTTTGGACCCACTCTATCAGAACCCAGAAGGTGAAGAGCATCCAAGCACAAATTTAAGTGCAACGATGCCAATTCACGCATGGTCACACAACAGAGAGCAGGTTGGGGACGAGATTCAGAAGCTAACCAGACTAAACCATCCTTCAACTTTTGATCACTGAAATACCCATGAAACCGACTCGTATTGTCCTCCCTCTCATTCAAGCAAATTATGGAGTAGTTTCTTACCCGGGATTTATGGAGCTCGTCAAGTCCCAGTTTAGCAATAATATCATCGGAGGTAACAGCAACATCGTCTCGTCTAGAACCACTTAAAATCAAAAGGGGGGTACAAGCATCAGGAGGTAAAGACATAGCAACTTTGTGAAGATGGGTCCTTTGAACATCCCATGGAACTGTCTCGGATATAGGAAACAGTATGCCACTAGCTCCAACAAAATCTATTTCGGAGTTACCGGATGTCGTATCCTTCACGACAGAAAAGTAACAGGCAGTGTCACCTGAATTGCAGAGGCTCCACTTCCTCCAAACTGAAAGCCCTGGAGCCGACATTGCCAAACCTTCTACAGGTTCATCTTTTACGGCAGGAATAAGTTTGTAGTGTAACCATTCATCCAGAGATAAATGTATTGAGGGATTCCTCGCTTTAGTGTCAGAGGTCCCATGGTGCGACCAAGAGAATGAGATCACCTTCCAACAGACACAGTTCGAGTTTGCATTTTTTTCAGCAAGCTTAGCTGCAACAAGGTCTGAAACATTCCATCTTTCCAGTGACTCTTGCCACTTTCCATATCTTTCATGCAAGGCTTTATCGATGTTTAACCTTGGTGAATGCACAAGCTTCTACAGAATAGACAGCTGTTGTTAAGAAGCAATCACAACTATAAACAAAAGGAGAAAAGCAGAGCAAGGCACAACTCACTTCTTTGCTCTGCCAAAGAGGTGGGCCCAGAGAGAGTGAACTCAAAGCAGCATTTGCTGCTAATCTGTTTTCTTCATTGAGCTTTTTCTTCCTCACAAAACGCCTCCTCCATAACCTACACAAAGAAAAATGGTGTCAGCAAGGACCACAGGCTCATTGCAAAGTCAACCACAATGAGGCCTGAACAAACCTTAGTACTAGCCTAAGCTTAGCCTCAGCAACTTCTTTATCAAAGTTACAGCTAACATCATCATTTTCAACCTCTTCTTTCATATCAGAAGAATTTTGCTTGACCGACTCTTCCATGAAAACAGCATCTTTGGGTGAACTTGCACTGATTAAGGCAACTTCTGAATCAGACGGCATTGACTCTCTGATATCTGCTGAAACGGTAGATAAAGGTGTTGCATTCAACTCAGAGTTGACATGCACGTTTGGAGAACTTTGAATGGGTCTTTTAAATTCGTCCTGTATTGCAAAGGCTAAAGAGGGTGTAAGGGGTGCAGGAACGAATTGATCAGTGGAGGAAGTCCCAGGAAGAATCGTGCCACTCAGTTGACTTGCACCCAAACTATAACTACTTTCTGGTGTTAATGGGGAAGGTTTCTCCTGCATGCTAGGACTTTGTAAACTTGTGAAAGCCTTGGGTAACTTGCTGTTACTTCTTGGAGAACCTGCAGCAACCCACAGATTGTCATTGCAAGGCTGGTCAATTCTCGGTCCAGAAACTAGCCCAACTTGCCTGTCATTCGATCTACCGAAAATTGGTTGACCATGACTACTACCGCTTGAAGGTGTGACAGCTTCTATCTCCATGTGTCCACCAACAGAAACATTAAGAAGACTCTCTGATTGCACATTTTTACTAGCTACATGTGTATTTTTAATCTTCAAACGACTTGTTTTAGGTGGTAGTTTAACTTCACTTGAAGATGATACATCTTCCACAATTGTACTGGATTTTTTCCTGTGAACAAGTGTTGAACATCGAGTGGGGTAATCCTTGTCATCATGGAGAAACGGACCATCCTTGACCATATATGGCTCTTCAAACTCCTTTATCGAGAATCCATGATACACCAGGAGGCTTTCAATGTCCTCTCCCTAATAAATGCATAGCATAATAAAAATTTGGACATTTAGCAACTATGAGAAACGGAGCAATTTAACCAGGAGATACCTCCATGCCAAGCCATCTGGCAATATGCGTCACAGGGAGGCCTTGACTATGCTGCAAACCAGAGTGTAACGAAGCAAGTGCCTGGGTTCTCAACTGTTACAGAAAGCACAGAATGTCAGGTCACATTACCTTCATTAATATCAACATCGAATCAGTAGTATAAATATAAACATTGAATCAGTCCTATCACTTAAAAGAAAAGTAGCTGAAAATTGATACGAGTTCAATCATTGAGAATGCAAGATAAACATTAAAATGCAGCTATATGACTCCCCTTAATTGTCATTGTCTTTAACAAAAAGTGTTTGTTCAGCAAGTCTTTTGGGAGCAGACGGAAAAGAAAAATACAAAGCAATTTATAGTAGGGAATTGCTTATCCTCCTACTTTGCAATGCTGAACCCCCACCCCCTCCCAAACTAAACAGATGATGAGCAAGTTCTTAGCCCCCAGTCCCCAACAATCAAACAGAGGACCTATAGTAGCTTCAAGATGACCCCTTCTATTTCCTACTTGTGAAATCCTCAAAAAATAAACTGAATTCAAAACCATTCCCAAATGCAAGATGTAATACTGATACAAGAAGCACTAAACCTTTACCTTAGAGAAGTGGGCATGCATTAGGCACGCTTGCAGGTAGCTTGCTTTTCTTGCATGACGGAAGAAGGCAATAAAATTGCCAGTTCTACAAGATCTGAGAAGAAAACGTGATGAAATACATTAGACTAGGCTGAACGTGATTCTGCAACCAAACTTCTATTGAGGAGACAACCTTGCAACATCACGGGCAAATAAGATTTCTTGAGTTTGTCTTATCTCAACGGTCATCTTAGCAAGATCGAGGGAGAGCTCTGCCGGTTCAACCTACAAAGAAGTTTCCTATGAGTACATGGGGAAAAAAATAAAGTACATACAGTGTAGCTATTCTTTCAGGCATGACTCACTTTATAACCAGGATGTTTGTCTAGTTTAAGGAGAGCATAGTAGCCACGAAATTCTTTTTCTGTCGGAACAAATATTCCTTTCTTCCGGTGATCATCATACAGCTGAAACAATTCCACAGAAGTTTTGTTCATTTGCTCGATATTGAGATGCGCATCAAATCCCTCCGAAAAGCCTTCTCCCTTGGAGAATTCACATAATTCATGCATAGCTATTACATGAAGCCTTATCTGAAACAGTAGAAAAGAATTTAGCCTGGAAAAAATGCTAACGGAAATCCTAGTCAGGCTGCAAGGTCCTGGAAAGAGAAAAATATCACAGAGCACATACACTGACAAATGACATATGCTCTTTGGCATATAGGCAAACACAGCATACTATTTCGCAAACCATATCTATGGACGGAAAGATGCAAGAAAATGCAGCCACTGAACTAAATTTTAAAATACTACAGAATACAATCCTAATCAAATCTCATTATCCTAGCATATCCACTGAGCTTCAAAATGAAGTCTCTGCAGAAGCCTATGTATTGGAAATGAAAGCATCATATTATCCAAGTGTTTGTGCACTATTTAGCTGCATCATATGTCCGAATTAATTAAACAAGTTACAGGGTTAACATAAGGAACAAAACGAACCATTTGCTCTAGCATAGTTATGGCCTTAAGATTAAAGATGTGTTGCATTCTCAAGTCCATTCGGATTGCCCTCATCCTGTCCCATAAGAAATTGTACAAGCCAAGTAGCCTATCATCGTAAGGTTGGCCTAGCAAACCTAAAAGGTAATCCATTGTCTTCTGCAAGATTGACATGGGTCGAATCAACTCCGCCTCCCTTTCCGCAGTCCTGTTATACTGAAAACAAAAGGAAGGATGAGTAATTTAGCAACCATCTACGCCACTAAACAGCTTAGTGCAGCTTGACTCTCATATACCTTCTTAACAGCCAAAATCTTGTTAGTATGATTTCTATCCCCATCCAATCTTTCATATCGGTCAAGATCTCCCTTTCTCTCTCGTTCTCCCCTCTCCGACTCTGTACAGGAAGCAAGATAATAATTCTTCCATTAAACAATTGAAAGACTGAGGGTCATAAGATCAATTTAAACAACACACTAAATCCAGTAGAATCAAGCTCTTCATCAGGACGAAAATCCAAAAAAGCGTCCGCGGAAACACCAGTTGAATATCTAATATAGCAATCAAGGTCGATTTGAATTCCTTCAACAAACAGCTCAATTTTTTTTCCTACTATTACTTTAGCCAATATGTTTTAGTAATATAATATAATTGCATTCAACAAAGTCGATGACAATTGATAGATATAGTCAACCACATGGCATCATATACCACTAGATATAATAAAAAAATATAGACCCAGATTCCTAGGTTGCCCCTCTCCAGGAGATTGCCAACATCTTTGTATATTACCAAAAACACTACATACAAAAGATCTGACTTCACTCTGAACTTTCAGGTGAAAGTCACATTTGTATTTTAAACACCACTTCTCAACAAGTCCCTTTAATTCTTTGGATTTCCAATAATTTACTTTTTTGTTGTATTCTGTAGGTTGGCTACGTTTGTGTATTGGCAAATCATAATCAAGTCAAATTACATTTATACACCTAATTCCCTGACAAACTACTTTTTCCTCCACCTAGAATTCTACTAAAGTAAATCCATCTCTCTTGTAAGTTGGTTGCATAAAAATTGGTGAAAAGCCATAATGATTCAAATCCACAATTTGAGAGAGTAATACATAAGCTCAAAAACCAATTGTAGAGGAAGGCTTTATATACCAAGCATAAGTCATAACTCATAACCCTGCGAGCGTGACCCTCAATAAATGTATAACAAATTAAATTGCAAAGATGTTGGAGATTGTACATTAACAATCAACTAAAAAAATACCTGGACACATATCTGGACACATCCCCACGATAATATTGCTTGACTGCGAGTCTTCACCATCATGCTCCATGGACAAATCTTCCATTGAATTCTTAGTTTCCATGGACTTCATTGAAGTCTTATTCTGAGGAACACTCGAACCACGCTGAACTGAAACACTTGGTTCAACTTCATCTAGCTCAGTCCTAAAGCGAGCTAGTCTCTTAGCCTTGGCCTGTTCTTCTCTGCAATAGAAAGGTGTAACCACAAAGTGTTAGTGAGTGTTATTTAGCAGATTTAAGAAAATAAAGTACAGGAACTGCTAGAGTAAATAAGCTTCTTACTACCTTTCAGTGTCATCTTCAGTGGAGGGAGTGCTCCTTAGATAAACTTGCCCTGAAGCAGCAGGAGGTGATCTAGTTCGTTTGGCGACGGGGTGGCTAGGAAACCTTGTCCCACTAGAATCACCATTCATTCTATCAGAAGATGGAGGTATTCTCTGGCTATATTGAGAATCATTTACAGCGCCAGCTCTGGTATTAGACTTAGGAGGAGATACGGAGGGCCTAAAAATTATCAAATGTGATTTGTTTAGCGTATGTCCGTATGAGATAACCAGAATGGATGCATTGCCCTACGAATATCTTAAATCACTCCCACTACTGATCTCACAACATAAAAAGAAATAGACGAATTAAATGACAGGAATAAATACAAAACAGGTTCGCAATCATATACAGTCAGAGGAGGTCAAGAACGTTTAAGTGGTTTGCTAGATACGTGGGCCACAAACTGCCTCCCAGAAGCCATAACAGTGATTGATTACCAAGTTCCACACTCTATCGTATCCTGTTGCCAGAAGTCCAGAACAGTGCTATTAATCAATCCAGCCATCCAGATATAAATGAAGTAGTTGCAAAATTTAGAGGCTTAATTGTGGGCTAAGAATTTCTACATTCAGGAGCCATGATATCAAGTAGCAACTTATTAGCTAATTATCCACCCACAAAGCTACGGAAGTGATTTTTCATCAATATTGCCTTAAACTTGTCACTAAAGTTTAATCAGACAGATTCTAATCCAAATCATAATATTAAGTAGCAAGTTACAACATGTTTATCTTTTGAAAGCGATGCTAATTCCTATCCCGAGACTGGCGAATATAATAAGCAAGATGATCAGTCCCAAAGTATATAACTATATACAGCACCTCACCAAACAATTTGACATGTATCCAAAAGTTTACTCGGCTAAATGCTTGGCAAACATGTTTTTGATATGTTGCGACTTTCCATAGTCTTATTCTAGGAGCCAGCTTTAATATTAGTGTGATCACTCCATTTGCTATTGTCCAGGAAGGCTGAAGGTTGACTATGTGGCAACCAGCCAAGCAGCCTGTTTAGGAAATAGCTACCTGACCTACCTCCAAACAGTGCACTTGGCTTACTCTCAAATTTCAACCTGGCAGGCTGTCATCCATATTAACTGATCAGCCAAAGGTTCTTAATCCACATGGTCGCTCAATTAGGCTAGTAAAGAAGCCTCCTGGCTTAACTCTAGTTGGGCTTAAAGTCAAGGTTAGTTCCAGTAATAGCTCGCTCAGGGACATGACAACAACACTTAAATGGCTTCTGAAGCATGTAGGAAACATTGGAAATTCCATTATATCATCCTATTAATTTATTAAGAAATTATCAAACAGAATTTTCGTAAAATATCATAGCTAACTACAACGTGTTACAGCTATTACTAACCTTTGAGATTTATTCAAAGATGCTTTGGGATTAATGTTTGAATGGTTACTTGCAACAGCAAGAAATGGAGACTGCCTTCTTTGCGAAGCTACATGGCCGTTGAAGGTATTATCTGTATGCCTAAACCAAGATGACGGTAACATTTTAACATATGTTTGAAACAGACAGCTAAGTACAATAGAAAGATCTGTAAGACTATCAAATGAGGATGGAAAGGAGAAACTATGAAATGAAAAGAGAAACAACAAAAATGAATTTAGAGAGCAACATAAAGTCAAAAAGCTATCAACATACTAATTCTTAAAAACACGGCAGATAGGACAAATGATCGGGCAGAAAGGAAAGCAAAAAACCTACCCTTCCATGGAATCCTTAATAGGTTCGTTCAGAAAATCATCACTGTACTGAACAGGAGATCGTCTACCACTTCCCACAACTTGAGAGGGTGAAAACTTGGAAGAAACGCTTGTCCCAGCGTTATTAGGAAAAGACCTCCCCTGATTAAGATTGCCAAAACCTCCAGAAACTGAAGTTTGTCTATCTCCCCATTGCGCAGAAGAAGCTCTGAAGACAGAAAAGGAAAGGATATAATTGCCTAAGACAATACATGATGACATGCAGAGGATAATATCTAAACATTTATTCGTCTAAATGCTTAACAAGCATGTTTTTGATATGTTGGGACTTCTGAAATCTTATCCTGGGAACCAGCTTTAATACTAGAGCGATCACTCCATTTGCTAGGGACCAGGAAGGCCGGAAGCCGATATAGCTTACACATATCAAATAATTCAAATGTATAAACAGTGGACTTGGCTTACACTCAAGTCTCATCCTGTCAACCATATTAACTGATCAGCCAAAAATTCTCAATCTATACAGTCGTTCAACTAGGCCAGTAAATATGTCTCCTGGCTTAACTCTAATTGGGATTAAAGTCAAGGTTAGTTTCAGTGCTGGATCACTTAGTGACAATAACACTTCATTGGCTTCTGAAGCATGTAGGAAACATTGGGAATCCCATTATATCATCTTCTTAATTTATTACTACTAAAAAATTATTAAAACAGATTGTTCATATAATCAAAGTGTTACTGCTATTACTAACCTCTGAGGTTTGTTCAAAGAAGTTATGGGATTAACAGTGGAATGATTACTTGCAACAGCAGGGAATGGTGACTGTCTTCTTTGTGAAGCTACAGGGTGGGTGCCGATATTATCTGAAGGCCTAAAGCAAGATGATGATAACATAATTTTAACATATGTTTGAAAACAGATGGAAGTACGGCAGAAAGGCATGTAAGACTATCAGATGAGGATTCAAAGGAGAAACTACGAAATGAAAAGAGGAACAACAAAAATGAACTCCCAGAGCAACATAACTCTATTATCATATACTGATTTTTAAAAACACAGTACACATAGGACAAATGATCAGGCAGAAAGAGTGCAAAAGCCTACCCTTCCATGGAATCATTAATAGGTTCGTTCAGAAAATCGTCATTGTACTGAACAGGAGGTCGTCTGGAACTTTCCAGGACTTGAGAGGGTGAGACCTTAGAAGAAGTATTTGGGCTGAGGTGATTAGGAGAGGACCTCTCCCGATTATGATTGTCAAAGCCTCCGGAAGTTGAACGCTGTCTATCTCCCCATTGCACAGAGGAGGTTCTGAGTACAGAAAAGGGAAGGGCATAATTACCCGATACATTACATAATGACATGCAGAAGATAATATCTGATCACAAAGCAGCACTAGAAAAGACAGTGTAAAACATGATAAAACGATACACTTTTTAATAGTATGTTTTAATATCAGCATCGGAATGTTTTCGTCCCAGTACCAGCGTAATTCAATAACAGTATTATTCAAATAATGCTGCAATAGAGAGTAGTCAAATAACTAGTTCTCGGCTTATAATTGCTCCTCTAGCAAAACCAGGAAACTGAACAAATAAAGTGGCGGGATACATTGCAAATATTCAATAGCCTGAATGGTTGTGAGTGAGGTATTACCTATTGGACGCAACATATGGTTGAGAATGACCAGGAGGCACAAGTGAAGGCGAGTTTACTACAGCTGCAAATGTCCTGCAACACATGAAAACACACTAAGCATACTAGATTACAAGAAGCACATCACATAATAAAATAGCTGTGATTCTCAACATTCGGAATTTTGGAAAATCGAGCTGTTAGAGATTAACCTGGGGTTAGGAAACTGAGGAGCACTTCCCAAAACTTGAGAGGGTGAAACCTTAGGAGAAACACTTGTTCCAGCGTGATTAGGAAAAGACATCTCCTGACTAAGATTGCCAAAACCTCCGGAAATTGAACTTTGTCTATCTCCCCATTGCACAGCGGAAACTCTGAACACATAAAAGGGAAGAGCATAATTGCCTAAGACATTACATGATGGCATGCCAAGGATAATATCTGCTCGTACAGAAACATGACAAAACGATATATTTTTGAGTATATTTCAGTATCAGCATTGGAGTGTTTCCATCACACAGCCAATGTAGTCGAACATAAGTGGGTTAGTCGCGTAATGTGACAATAAAGACATTAATCTAGTAACTAGTTCTTGACTCCAGACTACTTGTCTTGAAAAGCAAAGAAACTAAAGAGATAAAAGTAGGGGCACATGTTGCAACGTACTTCATAAAAAATATTGGTTGTGAAACCGGACTTACCTGTTTGATGCAACAAATGGTTGAGAATAACCAGGAGCCACAGACGAAGGCATGTTTACCACTGTCGCAAATGTCCTACAACACACAAAAACACACTAATCATACCCAAATCGCAAGTAGCACAGCACATAATAAAAAAGTTACGATGTTCAACACAGGTATTGGATATTGACCTGGGGCTAGAAGACTGAGGAGCAACCGCGGAACTAGGAAAGGAAGTACTTTGTGGGCCCGTGTCTCCAATTCGAGGCCCAGAACTCCTCCCGAAACCAAATGACATCACTGAATCCCTCAATCACTCTCTCTTTCCTATACTCCTGATTTGGCTCACCAAAAACTTCACTACTAATTTAATCGCCGAATTCCGGAGCAATGAACAACCTTAATCACATAGTGTACCTAATCATAATTTCATCAAAAAGGTAAATTAAGAAAATTTCAAGCACTGTAGTCAGTTTAAGCATGAACTAAGGTTAAATTAACACACAACAGTACAAAATCAGCAGCAATGAATTCAAAAAGGCAAGAATCGAACATAGGCCGAGTAATTAAGTGATAATAACAAATCATGTAGCTCATAAACCCTTATTTTCATATGCAAAAGTGATGAATTAAGCTGTAACTACAAAATAATCGAGTATATGTAAATTATGAACATTTCCGCATTCGCCGAATTTCGGAGCAATGAACAACCTTAATCACATGGCGTAGCCTAATCATGAATCATCAAAAACACAAATTACAAACATTCCAATCACTGTAGTCACTTTAATCATGAATTAAGATTAAATTAACACAAAACAATTCAAATAAGCACGAATTAAACATATGCGAAGTAATTAAGTGATAATAACAAAATCAAGTAGCTCATCAACCCTAATTTTCAATTGCAAAAGTGATGGATTAAGTGTGACTCCAAAATGATTGATATACAATACGAAATTGAGACGTGTATGTAGTTAATTGTGAATTGAAAACGAAAGGAAACAGTA
>JAGPOY010000496.1:0-14943 GCA_018983105.1 Silene uniflora | reverse complement strand
ATTGATATACCAATTTCTTCTCATTAGATTTGTCGTCTTAGGGTCGAGCGGAAGTGTGATGTGTTGAGTTTCGGTTTGTAACTTTCCTCGCCTTGTCTAATTAGCGACCACACCACCACAAACCTCGGCCATCACCACTACGAAAATCACACCCGAGGACAAGCCATCATTCACTCATCACTCATCGCCTACTTTCTTTTTTTTTTTTTTTTTTTTTTAAACCCCCAAAAGGGTAAATATATTAGATCAAACTAAGGAAACGATCGACTACATCAGGTAACTTATCGACCCATACTGTTCTAGCCGAACCAACTGGTATCACGTGAGCTAGCGCGTGTGCTACCGCATTGTTTTTACGACTAGTAAACGACCAAACAACGGAAGAAAAAGAATTACAAATACTGAAAATATCATCTAGCACAAGCGAAAACAAACTACGACCCGTCTTCCGCATCTTGAGAGCCTCAACAACTTGCGAACAATCACTCTCCACCACCACCGCGCTATGCCCAGCTGCCACCGCTTCTGTGAGGCCTTCGAGAACCGCAACTGCTTCCGCCACATGAACCTCCCACACCTCCTTCCGGCTATGCGCCATGCCCCACAACACCTTCCCCGTGCTATCCCGACACACCGCACCCACACCCACTCCCACCCCCTCTTTAACTCTCGTGTCGACATTAAGCTTTACCCAGCCCGTATCCGGAGACCGCCACCCGTCATCGCTCGCACACGATCCTCGCACTAACACCCTATCCCCACGCCTTACCTGAACCAGCCCCTCCCCTTCTACTTCCTCCATCACACAACGAACTCTGTTCAGCACGACTTCTACCTCACCCCTCCCATCGTCGAAGACCACCCGATTCCTTGCCTCCCAGATCGCCCAGCAGCCCATAATCCCTTTTGTCCATCACCCTCCAACAGCCCTCTATCCACTCCCGCACCCCACCAAGCTTCGCCGCATCTTCATCCTCGATAGACAGACCCTCCCAAACCTCACAAGCAAACCAGCAATCACAGTTGTGTCGGAGTCAACTCATCGCCTACTCTTATAATCACATCATAAAATTTTGAAAGTTATTAAGCTTAACATCGTTAACTATCGTGTCTTAATATCTTCATGTTCACTCTTATGCATAATCACCGCTTGTCAAACTTAACTTCATTAATTGAGTTTGGAGATGGTGGTATCAATGGAAGTGCGAATGCACACCTTTAATGAGATGGACTGGGTATAAAGAGGGATGTTGTGATGGAAACGATGGTACTGGATGTGGTGGGTGAATTGTCACACGATAAATAGCGAATTACTCTTTGTAATATCTATTTGACTTCAGCGAATCCTTTAAGACATTAGTTATTCACGCTTGTGTCGGCCACAAGTAGAATGTTTCACAACCCTCTTCTTTTTAACATGATTGAAAATGATTGTGAGACGTCAAAAGTTTGTGATGGAGTTCATGCTGAACTTACCATATAGGGTCGTTTACTTGAGTATTCAAATAAAATTGTTGAAAATAGAAAAGCAATACATTGTGCAAAATGATTACCAAACAACCATTACAATGACTAATGTTACCAAATATTTACAATCATCAACAAACCAAGAATAAGTACACAAACATATCACTAATCATCACCAACTAAGCAACAAAAAGTACACTTGTCTTGTTTGGCTAAGACACTAACCACTCCAAAATCATTTCATCTCCTTAATCTTCTTTCTTCTTTTCTTTGTGTTTTCCAATTTTGTCTTGTTTGGCCCCAACTAAACACTAAATTATGTACACAAACATTCTATCATCAAATTTCAAATAAATAAATTAATCCCCAAAACATGCTTCATGATTAACATTTGACACTTATGTACACCTAAAACATTACCAAATTAAGCAAACTTAAAATTAATTAAAGAATAACCCAAAAACTCGATATCCCTATTGAACCAGTTACCCATTTTAAGCTTAAGACGAAATTTTTAATTAAAACTCGGTTGTATTCCCGACACCACCGTGACCCGGACCAACTCGAGGACGAGTTTGACCAATTCCAGCGGAAGTCGATGCAAGGATGGCTTCCCAATCAACCTCATCACTCTCCTCATCCACGCTCTCCCTCCTCGGCTTCAACACGACCAACAACCGCCTCGCCTTCTCCTTGGCGCGCTCGCTTCCGCTTTCCTCTACCTCCTTCAGCACTTCGACCGCCTTTGCATCCCTCGCCAATGCCTTAAACCTCAGACTCCCGTGGCTCAGCGCGTAAAGCGCCGCCACACAGTTCTCCCGAGTTGACTCACTTGCTGACTGAGTACTCCGCAACATCGCCACCAGGTGCTCCACCGCGTTTCCATCTAACATTGCCGCCTTTCCCTCCGCACTCGCCGCCAGCTGGCACAAAACCAGAAGAACTCTCCCGGAAATCGCCTCATTCGCCGATCGGAGCACCGCTAAAAGCGGCGGTACTGCGCCGAGTCGAACGAGTTTGACTCGGTTGTTATGATCTAACGCGAGGTTATACAGCGCTAAAGCCGAGTCACTCCGAGTCCGGTCCGATTCGGACCGGATTAAGCAGTGCATCAATGGCGGCAAAGCTTGAAGAACTCCAATCGCTGTTCGATTCTTCTCTTCTAGCGAGAGCGAGAAGATTACGCCTGCGGCGTGTTCTTGCGTTTCAGATAATCTTCCTTTCAAAAGATCAACAACAACAGGAACGATTCCTGACCGTACGATCTTGATCTTGTTCTCTTTCTCAAGAGATAGGTTTACTAATGCGGCTATGGCGTTCACCTGAACCGACTCGTAACTCGATATCAACAACGGTTGAATTTCGCGTAATAATCGCGCAGTACACAATTTAATTCGCGAGCTCTCGTCTTTTCTCGTGATTTTTCTCAACAAAATCGCACCTTGTTCTTGATCATGTGGATAATCGCTCTTGAATTTTGCAACGATTTCCTCATCAATTTCATCCGAATTGACAAAATTAGGGTTTACAACTTCGCCGGAAGTCTGCGCTTCCGACGAAGACGATTCACCACCGTACGACGACCAGCACGCTGGCCGAGTCTTCAACGGAAGCGGAGTGAGTGGACTCGCCGCCGCAATAACGGACTCGTCGGAACTCGTTGAGTCGAACCGGTTGACCTTCCGAGTGAACATCGTCATGGCGTGCGAATCGTCCGGGTTCGGTTTATCCTTCATAACTTCAATCAAAAACCTCTCCGACGGCCGAATCAAACAATTATCATCATCATTATTAAAAATATCAGCTCGCAATTTCTCCATAACATCGACACAGCTCTTCGCAACCGGCAAAACGACGCCGTTTTCGTCGCACCATTTCGGTATAGCGGACTGCAAGGCTAAATTAGGAATCAAAGGAGAAGAAAAATCAGGGCACGTGCCATCGGGTAAGCTAGGTGTGTAGTTTAAGTCAAGACAGGCTTGGACGCACGTGCGGTCAAAGGTGTGACCGGAACCTATGACGACAGGTTCGGTAAACAGGGTTTGACATACGGGGCATATGTATTCGGAAGGCGGAGCCGGTGGAGATGATGGTGGTGGAGGTGTGGGGGTTCGGGTTGGTGAGGATGAGGATCGGAATAGGGAGAGTTTAAGTTTGAGGAATTGGCCGTTTTTACCCATGGTGGAGGTAAGGTTTGGGTAGGGAAAGGAAGGGAAGTGTTCTAACTTCTAAGGGGGTCATTTACTCATTTTATGTGACGTGAGTGTGTGTTTGTTTGTGTGTTAGATTGGGACTTGGGAGACTTGGTCTAGGAAGGAATATTTGGGGTGTGAGATAATGTTTGATTTGGTATTTTGTAGTGCTAGACAAAAATAATAATTGAAGGAGTAGTTAACTAAGAAATGTGGGGTGTTTTAGGCTCTGTTATTTTCGACTTAACTTCAGTTTATTTCAGTTCTATTTATCTTGATAAACTTCAGTTGTCGTAAGTTCTATTTAGAACATTTTAGTTCAATTCAGTTCAGTTTAGCTCATTTTAACCCAAAAGAACAGGACCTTAATGGGGGCACAAATACTACATAAATAAATAATGCATTTCTCTAAGATCCTTCAATTTAATTCGCTTTTCATTTCCTTTTGGCGGTTTTTATCTTGGAACAAGATGAAGAATGAGGAGCAGGGGAATAATATACTCCGTATTTAATTAAAACTATTAGAAAACATGGACATGACGGAGGGAAAAAAATCAAAAGGATCTTAACTTTGGAATACCTTCTATTACTTCAGTTTGTTTTTGTAATACCGTCCAATATTTCACTTGCGTTTCATGGGATTCACAAACTTACCTCAATTTGCTCAATTGCTTTGTTATATGTGGAACCCTAAGCATCAATAGTAAATGGATAGGTTGTGAGTAGGGGTGCTAATTAGACGAGATTAGCTCTGTCAAAACTAGGCTCCTGTGAGTTTGAGCTCGGCTTGAGTCCCTTACGTCTCAAGCTGACCAAGGTCAAGCGTAGCTCAAAGCTCGTGAGCAGCTCGCTCATCGTTTAGGTCATTTATTTACTTTCATTTCTACATTAAGATTAAGGAAAGAAGACATTGCTATTTAGATAAACAAAATCTTAAGTTATGTATATATCGAGTATTCAAACTTTAATCCGTGTTTCATTAAAACAAGGCTTTTATCTGTTTCTTTTCCGTTAGATGAGGAATAAACTCATTTGTTATAACAAAAAAAAAAAAGAGTTCCTTTAGATCCTAAACACAAAACCATTGAAGTTTGAATTCTCAACGAAAAAAATATGAAAATTTTGAGTGTTATTGTACACTCAACTCAAGGTCACGTCTTTCTCGCATCCAGGAGGGAGGAGGGTGTGGACAAGAAGTACATACAAACTTACAAAGATAATAATAAAAGCTTCCGAAATGGAATAGTGCGAAAACGATAAAATTTAATAATGAGAAGGTCTCATGTTGTGTTTTGTTTATCAATTGGCTCATTTTCTTCTTATTTGGCTGCCTTGTTTGATGTGAGTTTTCATGTGTTTTTGTGACACATTTTTGGATTCTAGTTCAATTTTTGTGCTACTTGCTTTGACCCTTGACCGTGTACCAACGAGTCAACAAGTTCAATTAATTTCGTACTAGCAAGTAGCAACCTTAATTTAGTATCAATCGTATAATGAGTAGGTTCTTTGTGAGTCCGGGTCTCATATATGGCTATATTGAGTAAATGCGGAGTCAATAAGTACTTGATGAGTCCGAGTCTCATACTCTCATCGAGTAAATGATGCGGAAAATGACTCGATGTTTTCAACAACTTATTGTATGAAGAGTTGAATTGATAAAATGCGGGGAATGAACCAATGATGCCAAACAACTATTCCATGAAGAGTTGAATAGAACATTAATCTATAGACCAGATTGACAAAATTTGTTTGTTCTTATACACGATAGTGATACTTAAACTAGCGAGGATCGTAAATTAGGTCACTTCGTTGAGGGAAACTGGAGAATGATCGAGTATAAATTTTTTTTGAAAAGAAGTACGAAGCACATGAAAAAAGTAAATTAAAATGTATATGCAAAATAATGAGTCTGTTTTTTCGAGCTTAATTTCAATTCATTTCAATTCAACTCAGCTTTATGCAATTCAGATTAACTCATCTTCACAAAATAACTTTTAATTCTGCCATATATTCTTCAAATCAGCTCCAATCAGTTCAATTCATCATCTCCTTTTAGCAGAAAAGAGCCGCGCTTATGTGGTTATCCATTCTATTATGGAGCAGTAGTATTCCGTAATTGCTAAGGGTGAAATAGTGGCGGCAGGGCCTTACACTCGGTAAGGCCCACGAGGATGTTTCTATTGCTGTTTACACATGACCCAATTAGCTGCCCAATGCATTGAACTTAAATTTTTTTTCCATGGCATTATCTAGCTAAATGCTAATCATTCTTCAACCATGTCCCAATAATTCTAATGCATTATTCTTGGTTTGATATGAGACAAATGACTATACGATAGTACTAGCTAGTATCTCTACCCATTTAGAAGAGCGAAAGTTTTCATTTAAGACAGTAATATTTATGTTAAGTTTAAAACGGATCAAATAGTTAGAATAAAACAAAAGCATAATGTAGGGAGAAATGCAACAGATTTGTCTTATATGCACAAATTTGGTGATACTTAACCTGCTTTATTATTAAGGCGGATACATCCGCTTTAAGAAAGACTAATGAAAAATTCGAACCCATAACCCGCCATTCACATGATCCCGGTCTCTAACATGAGACCAAACGAGACCACAACATGGTTGATATAAAATTCCAAAAATATGGTGTCATCACGTTTTCCTTAACGGATAATAATAGGACGTCGTTAGGTGATACTAACTCTTGGCATCATGCCACCATCCTCTCAACTACAAATATACAACGTGTATAGCTGTATAGTACGGAGTATTCATTAAGATGACGTACCCTATATAAGGGTATGTAAGAGGGTGAGATCTACTATTCAAACACTATATCATCCGGTGACGTTATCTAGTTTTTCTTAACTGTTGGTACGAGAGTTGTGGGAAGATGCCTCCCTAAAGTATATATTTACTCGACGAACTTGTTCACCTGCTAATATAAGTGTGGGAAAATTGGCACGGGGCACCCAGTCTTCTGCTCATTGCCTAACGCAAACACCCTTAGTTCCTTACTTCCTTACCATTAGTGGCTTCTAAGGCCAATTGTAGCCCGAGCGCGACAACCAGCCCTCTTGTTTTGGTTACCGAATTTAAAAGTTTTATTGATAGAATTCAATACAAATCTAAAAGTATAGTACACTGGGCCTCACGTTTTGTGGTGGACAGGGTTCTAATTGTTTTAAGATGTCACAGTTAATCAGTTATCATATGTTGAGCTTGCCATTTTCAAGGAAACCATATTTTAATTTGTTGGACCATGTTTTGAATTTATGGTCTTGACCTTGGACCAATATTCAACCTAGATTCGAAAGATATACTCCGTAGTATATAATGTTCCAAATCCAAATCTGTCCTAGACTTCCAAATGCATGCATATGAATAGAATTCTTCCGAAGATCTCTTAGTCTACTGGTTAATATATGTGTTAATACGGAAGTATTATGTACAATAGGTCGCAGGTTCGAATCCCCCTTCAGTTCCCTATATTATAATGCGACTAAGAACGCTCTCCGATTGAAAAAAAATGAATAGGATTCTTGGGGTTTTGACTTCTAAATCTAAGATCCACAAACGAGATACAAATTTATTTATTTAGGCATGATGAATATGGATTAATTACCTCGATTATTCATGTTCAAGTTTGTAAATTCGAACGAATGCATAGCTATTATTGAGTCAAACAAACTACAAAGTCCAATTATGTCCAAGATTCTTTATCGTCTTCGGATTTTCAAGTGACACGCACCATAAGAAGCCATTTAAGAAAATATTTTTATAATTCTTTAACTAAAAATGATAACAATGAGTATACTTTTCAATTTCTCATGATATATAATCTTAAAAATATTTCCTTAAATAACTTCTTATCAAATCCCTTAAGACATCAATATTCTATATTAAAAAAACCCCGATAATTCTTACTCAAGGTCAAAGAGTATCCAGTTGAATCTGGGACAACATATACGCGAGCAGACTAGGTAAAAAGAGAAGAATAATAGCTGTGCAAAAAGGATGCAAGGAACAACTTTAATCATGCCATTCCATCTTCTGGCTAAAATGTGTAATGTGTAGTTACACTTCTGACTGCACCAATGTTGTTAAAAGTGATCGATCTTACTCATCTATGCAAAGCTTCTTCATTCATGATATGATTGACAACAAATGCCATATAGCAACTCACCATCTATATACTACTCCCTCCGCGCATAATTTTCACCATGTTTCTCTAATATATGTGAGAGACGGATATTTTAATGAAATGGGTGAAAATAGGTGAGTGGAGGGAGTATATATCGTATTGGTTTTAGAAAATCGTCGAGCTTTAAATTTTGACACACAAATGCACTAATTAATATTGGATCATCATTTTAGTGTAATATATGTTGATAAAAACAGATTTTTTATTTAAAAATTGAACAAGATTTCACCTTAATTAAGTATGGTAATTATTACTCTGGATCATTTGTTTTTCTTTATTTTTGACACGAAGATTAAGGAGGAAGGAACAGACCATTTATGGTTATTGTTATTGGATGACAAGTGAACACACCTAAAAATGAAATAGGTAAACAATCAACCAGAACCTATGTAGTGAGTGTAAAATTTCTGTACAATCTTAATTTAGCCACAAGCATGTACTCCGTATAAAGTATTGAACATTTGATGTATAGGTTTAGAACCGGCCACCGAGTAGGGTTAGCACAGGGACTGGGGAGGGCCAAAAAACCAATGCCCTAAATCGGCTTATGGTAAGGGTTGGGTCGGGTTGGCTCATGAGTCACGCCTAGCTTTGCACTGACCTGATCTACCCTTTTTTTTTTCAGCGGGCTCACGGCTTCCATGTGGGGGCTAGGCTCGAAGCAGTTTAGGGGGACTGGATAAGACCGGTTGCTGGTCAAACGGGTATGGAAAATGACCATCTAGAAGGCTGATCAGGATGGGTCGGGCCGGACCATAATGTTGAGTTCTTCATTTAAGAATTTGTTTGATGTAAATGTTGCCTTTTTAAGAAGGTTACTTAATTTGCTCTATACAAAAAAAATCATCTATAGAGATCCGACGAAAATAATCATAATCTGACTGAAAAATGTACCAAAATTGATAGGGCACCACCCACTGGCCAACATGTTTAAGGAAATGCCAAAAGAGTCGAGCTTTTCTCATTTATTGGTATAGCTAATTTAGCTAAGTGAGATTCTAGACATAAAACATGCAAACTTCTTAGTTAAATCATTAGAAAGCTACAAACCCTAGCATTTAGAGTTCTGAACAAAGTTGAGTTTTCACGTAATATGTTTGGACCATAACTGTCTCGGTCCCGATTGTTTGTTTACATTTGATTAAAATATTCACTAGTAAAGAATATAGAAGGTAAATAAATGATTAGAACGAAGGAAGTACTATACCACAATAAAGTGTCCATATATCCAAATTAAGCGAGATCGACTAAAGAGAATTATTTGAAACTATCAATCTTAGGTAAAACAATGAAATGAAAAAAAATTGATTGTAAAAAAGAGAGCAAGATATATAATGATAGAGCACACCCATATGTGTAATACTTCTTCTAATTCATTTATTTGTATAAGTTTTTCAAAATTCTGTTCATGTATTTTGAAAAATCGTATACAATCAAATAGAATGGAAGGACTATAAAACAACGTACAAAAATAGGTTAGAAATAGAGAAGACCACAAGTTTTATAACTAAAGTACAATAATATCTTTCAAATCAACACAAAAAAGAAAATAAAATAAGATTACATAAGTTAACAAACCATACCATAAAACAAATAATACTGAATAAAACTGATGAAGAAGATCTTGTCTTGCAAGAGAATATAGTAGCTAGGGCTTAGCAAACAATCGGACCAAGATGCTTGATTCCCCGTAACACGATCGAGCAACTAATAACTCAAAGAGATCAACAAAGACGAAGCCGAAATTATTATCTTTTAATTATTTATCCGTCTTAAGGAAGACTAGCTCATAACAAAAGATTAATCTACTTCTTTCATGTTTTTATCTCTTTGTTATATGTTGCTTTCCAAAACCAACAATCATAGGAGTATATTAAAAATAGAAGGGTAATGAATTAAAGGTGATTTATAGGGAGAAGGTTGGAAAATGAAGAGAAAAATGAGAAAGTGGATGAAATGATGATTAGGGTTGAAAAGAGTAAGAGTGTAATGATGATTATGATGATGGTCATGATGATGATGATTATGGTGAAGACTCTTAAGAGAGTAAAACATCATGATGATTATGATGATGATGATGGTGGTGGTGGTGATGATGATTGTTTTTTTGGAGATGGTGTATTGAGAAGTTGGTTGTAGTATGAAGCCCACCACCAAGAAGAGTAAAATGGAAAGGGTCTAAGAAGAAAATTCCAAGCTTTGTTTGTGTTCTTTCACTATCATCATCATATCATTCCTTTTTTTTCTTATAAAGTTATGAGTATGTCTCTTACATTCTTTGGGGTTGCTATGGCTTGTGGGGCCTCATAAACCAGAAATTTAGTGTCTTAATTAAATGAACAGTAAATTTCTCAACAATTATCTTAAGTTAATGAAGACGGTTCAAATACATACCACTTGTGACTCGTGATGCCTCATAAACCCACAAATTTAGACTCTTAATTAATAATAACTTAATAAGTCTTGTTTGTGACTACGTTTTAATTAAAAAAATCTCTCATAATTCCTTAATTGTTTGTCATTGTGTCTTAAAAAACTAAAAAAGATGCCTCATAATTCCTCCCTTATTTGCCCTTCAACATGCAGCTTGCAAGAGGTCTTTTTAAAGTGAAGAAGAGTTTCGGTCTTTAATGATAATTTGTACTTAATTAAATGGAAATGGAAAATAACATGGTTTCCCTTAAACAGGGATATCCGTTTTAAGATCAAAATGAAATTAATTCTTCTTAAGAGTGAAACGTACGTGTTAGATAACACCGAACTTGTATAGACCGGCCGGACATCTTTTTTGCTAGTTCAATCTTAAACATTATGCTTTTATTCCATCTATCTTATTTGATGGTATTTTCGTGTTTAAAACAGATTATACCGGGTACTAATTAACAAAAATTTGTAATAATGGAAAATAAGATGGTGCTACTACTCAATATACTTAGTCTCGGTGCTATCTGGTCGTACTGAATCTCGATAACCACTATTTGCTATATAACATGATAGATTGAGTTTTATTATTGCTATTATAATTTATAATCACATATACCGAATAAGACCGTACGTATTACATGCACGTTTGAAGCGTGCGTAAATGCGTAATACACTTTCTACAAAACTCCGTATTAGTTTGTAATATACGGAGTATGTGATTTTGTTTTGTACAAATTAAATTTTATAATTTTCTCAATAAAAAATACATTTTCAGTTTAATATGCAAGATAAGTATTTTCTAATTTTCTTAAGTATTGTTTCTTGAACTTAATTTTTTTTACCCCAAACTCGAATCCTCGACCCTAAACTTTTATGTTGGGGGTTGTCAGTTGTCACTAGAGCAAAGGATATCCTTTCATTTTTTGGTGGGGGGCTTGACTACTTTTGCCTCCACTGGATCACTAATTCACTACCTATGGAGGATAAAGTTGTGCCCTAGCAAACAGTTTATGCATTCTAGAGTCTAGACTTCTAGTTAACGTAGGTGTTTTTCACGATTCTAAATCTGGTAATGTAATATTAGTTGTTTACGTGCATTATTATTTATCAAATAATATGATAACGATGTTAACCTCAAATCACATAGAAATATAGAATGCCATTCGTTTTCGAGACTATCACTTTGCCCTTAAATATATTTCCGAATTTGTTGAATAATGCTTTGAATTTACTTCATAACTTACTAGATAATGCCTTGAATATGTTAGTAAGCCTTCAAACGTCTAGCACAATGTATTGATTAGGGCTTTTTTAATAATTTGTTTGGTAAATTAAACAAACTCGATTGGTAAAGTCATGAGAAAGATGTTCATAAACTGGGTACAAATTTAGTAAGTAACGATATTGTGAATCAGATTACTAACATTTCACTGCCACACAATGATATTCCAGATGCCCTTATCTGGGGGCTGTCCGTGGATGCAAATTTCTCTACCAAAACAGCAACTTGGTTAGCGCAAGGTTTGTTCGATCAAGCTCATAACAAATGTGAATTTCACTGGATTTGGAATTTGAATATTCCTCCAAAATTGAAATTTTTTCTTTGGAAAGCATGTGTTTACGGCCTCCCAACGAAAGATAGGCTTCTCAAAAGTCATATTAATGTCTCACCTCATTGTATTTTGTGCAACTATCCTATTGAAAACAAAGATCATTTCTTTTACGAATGTCCTTTGATTAGGTCTATTATTCAAGAAATGAACATTACTAGTTACAACAATTTTTTGTCAAATTACGATAATATTGCAAGTCAAAATTTTCTAATGAAGCTTAATTATCTCAAGGACTTAATTCCAAAAGATGATTTCGTTAAGATTACATTTATTTGGTGGAATACTTGGTTTTATAGAAATGACATTATATTTAATAATGTTCATATCAATATAAGCAAACTTATTACTTTATGTAATAATAGCATTAAGACCTGGAATGAGACTAGACATAAAGATCTCAACAATCCCGAGAAAGACAAGTCCGCTAGAAACACTTCTAGTAAGAAAGAAATCTGGTGGGAGAAACCTAGAAAATGGTTTTCTAAAGCTAAATTTTGACGGTTCGAGAATAGATGGTAATAAAGCTGCTTTAGGATACTGTATAAGGGATCATAGCGGTAAAGTCGTTTTGTTAGGAGCAAAAAAATGCGGATCTAATAGTATCCTTGTCGCAGAGGCTCTCGCTTTAAAAGAAAGTATTTTAGCGGCTAAACACTTAGGAATCTCGAAGTTAATTGTGGAGGGTGATAACTTATGTGTTATAAACTCATTTCGTAGTACTTGACAAATTCCGTGGGAAATCTCTAATATTATTAAGGATGTCTAATTAGATCTTCATTTCTTCGATGAAGTGATAATTAAACATTGCTTTCGTGAAGCCAACAAGATTGTTGACTTCATGGCTTCTATTGGACATTCATGTCCAACTCTTTCGAGGTGGGTTAAAAGCCGGTGGCTTCAACTTACCTTACTCATTCAAAAGGATGAGATAGGTTGGTCCTACCCAAGAGGATTAAACTAGTTTTCTTACCTTATCAAAAAAAAAAAAAAAATAAATAAAATAGAAAAAAAACTCCTCAAAACTTCAATCAAAATCGAAGTATAAGTTATTCAAAATTAATTTTACATATTTTGAAAAAATATATGCAATTAAATGAAACGGACCAAATTTGTGATATTGTATATGAGTAGATGTTGATATGTTATATTTGACAACCAAAAAGAGACTTTAATCCTTTACTCTCCTCCTTTTACGATCAATAATTAAATTGATTCCTTTGTCCGCTCCTAAGTTCCATGATTCCTCTGTTATGTTTGTTGATAACCAAACCCAATAAAGCGTCAAGGCATCTCGTCTTCACTCCCAAGTCCCAACATTATTTTACTAAAGCACGCATATACAGTCATATACAGCCTTTTTGTCATACTATTAATAATGTTCAAATAAATTACTTAGGGTTATCTAATCTTCTCGTTCGAATCATATCATTTTGTTATAACAGATACGAGAAGATCAAACAAATGTAAAGAAGAAATAAGCAAAATAGACAAATAGATCGATGTGATAGCTACATCCGTCTGCAGAAAGTAGAGATATTTTATTGATATAGATATAGAAGAGTTACAGATATCGGATTCAGATTACAAAAGTTATGCTAGGGTGGGACAATGACTCCAAAGAGAGTACGGAGTATATATTATGAACACCGTTTCTCATGACTTTACCAATCGAACTGGTTGACGTCTACGTGTTCTGATTATAGTTACTTTGCTCGTGTTTGGTTTAATTTTAAGGTTTGCATAAACATGATACAATCGTAGTTGATTTCATATTTTCATTCCGAGTTTGATGTATGTTTCCGTTTATTTTGATGATAAAATGATGTTAAATTTGACTTGTACAAGTATGTGTAGGGATATTATTATAAATTTATCCTGTTTAAGCTATCATAACATGTATTTTCATAATACAATTGTAATAACGAGGGATGAAATCAAGTTCAAATTTTTACTTAGGGAAAATATCAATCTTATCGGATGTATAGTTATAACCATTGTCATTTTTTGAAAAAATATTTGTCTGAGCCATGGCCTGGTCATCAGCGCATGCTTAGCTTCATCCCTATAAATAACGTTAATATCTATTATATATTGTATAAATATTTGGAAAAGACGAAGTGGCAGTTCACAAATACTACTAATACTATACAACCAGTTGTATAATAAGCATTGTACAACCCTATACATTAATAATCCGAGCTTAGGTGTAATTTTTTCTACGTTTTGTAAGAGTTTATTTTTTTTATTTTTAATTGTGTGACTTCAAAGACTTTACAGCATAGTTCATATTCTTTTAAACAAAACTCGAAAACTTTAGTACACAGTTCGAATTCTACACCGTACAACTGCATACAACTTGTTATATAATCTACTAATCGGTAACAGTTAGTAGATGATCAGGATCATTTGGAATAATATTACTTTTATCACAGATATGAAAACATGCTTAACTTTTTCACTGTCGTCTTCGTTTCCTGGGATTGTTATTACTCCAAGAGCATATTATTCAGCAAGGTTTGTTTGACTAGATTTATGTGTGACTCTTTTACTCAAGTTAACCTGACTTTGTAAACCATGATTGAGCCATTATGCCAACTATATTGCTACTGTGGCTTCGTAGTTAGTAGTAACATGCGGTAATTTTTCTTTACTTCAAAATACAACAAGAGTGGTACTTTCTCTGACTATAATTTTCCCTCTCTAAAAACCTCCCCCAAAACCTCAAAAACTAGCTTCTTCTGAGCCACCGCCGCCACCATCCACTCCTCTTCCCCCATCTGCTGCCATCCCGTCGCCAGAGATGGGGCCATCCCATGGTCCATCTCCGGCGGCCTCTCCCATCGCCGTTCGTCTTTTATGATCTCCTTTCGCTGAGACCGCCGTCTTTCGGATCCGTTTTTCGTTCGGGTTTTCCTCCTCTAGGGTTGATTGGGCTTCGAGGATTGCTGTGTGGAGGTTTCGCCCGATGCTTCTTCTTCTTCCCAAACGATCCCCTTGCTTTGTGGTGGTTCGCCCGCCATCTGTTTTGCATGCGACT
>JAGPOY010000495.1:0-23283 GCA_018983105.1 Silene uniflora | reverse complement strand
AACGGGTCGGGTTTACTCGGGTTCGAGTCGGGTCACTCGGGTCGGGTCAGACTTGCCAGCTCTAGACCCACCTACAAAGTGACCATTTTATCTAACCTTAGGCCTAGTAATGGCTAGTATCCTTTAATATATGACGTTTTTTATTTTCGAGAAGACAATTACGAATTATGCAACTACAAGTAAATTTTAACCATTGTTCAATTACTAAATGAACTAATTACTCTCTCCATTTTTACCGAGAATAGGTAATTCGAGGAAAAATTAATTATAATTAACTACTCGTAATTAGGTGAGAAAGAACAAAAGATCATCGAAAATAGGAGCAAAAAATTAATCAAAATTTCAGAGGAAAGTATCTGAGCAACTCAGCAACATACCTGTTTATACAATAATAATGAAAGATAAGATTATCTCTGCATTATCTTCCTTCTGGAATTCAATAATTCAATCAAAAATTCAATTTACTTGCATGAAATTGGGGAAAAATCAATGAAAATTGCAGTAACAGTTCGTGGTTCATGGCTGAGAAATTCTTAAGAGGAAGAGATTAAAGAAGAGAGTCACTGTGATGAGTGTGATCTTAATTAGGAATGGTAATTGAACGAATTGTGAATTGTTATGGGATTTTGCTATGGATTCAAACCCGATCCAATTACTTAGTGGATCAACGGTCTAAATTTAAACCCAATCCAACATAATTTTGATTTAATCCAAATCCGTATCTAATTCATTATGTAATCTATAATTCAATTCAAAACTCAATTTGACTTGACAAAAGTTTTCTATATGTTATAGGACCGAGAATGGTCCTATAGGAGAGTTGTTAATTAAATAAAATTTCTAGTCCAATAAAATTTAAATTTGTAAGAAATTTGATTGGATGTGTTCGTGTGTATAAATGGATCGGAAATGGATTTGAATCGACTATTTTAGTAGTCGGGTTTTTATGGGTTTTTAAATTGATGGATACGGATTTCTAAAAGTTCAATTTGCTCCAAATTGATTCAATTTCATTTTGATCCAATTTTAGCGTCAATAGTCATCCCTAAATTTAACTCTACTCCATAACAAGTCGACCAAACACAAATAAAATCTATTCCAATCCATTCCAAGACACGCTCTATTCTTTTCGGTTGAAATGCGTTGAACAGAACATAACTAAACTGAAAGGACTTATCCTGAAAGAAAATGAACTGGATAGAGTTGTGGCGAACTAAATAGCCAAACTAAGAGTAAAAAATAACTAAAACTCCCCCCGTCCCGGTCAATTGTTGTCATTTGGTTTTGGCACAAAAACCGAAGAAAGAGGAAGGAGTCAATCACTAAATGACAAGTGGACTAAATTGTGTGTGACTTGTGAGTGATCAAATTGTTCATCAAGTCCATTCTTAAATTAGAAAGAACAACAATTGGCTGAGACACCCCAAAATGGAATAGGACAACAAATGAGCGTGACAGAGGAAATAAGTAAAATTGGTGCATTTTTATTTTTTTTTACATGTCATCCGCAAAACAAAATGGTTTTCTGAGTGTGAATATTTCTTTTAATTATTTTCTTTAAACATTTGATAAAATAACTAAATAAAAGAAATTTAGATGAGTCTAAGCAATAAAAAAAAAGTAAAATTAGTGACAAGCCTTTATTTTTTTTTGGTATACAGTGACAAGCCTTTATAATAGTCACCATTAGTAACCAAATGAGTTTGGTGTATTGTGGTCGTACTTGTTGCTCACTTAATTCATTAACCATGAGATTAGGGGTTCGATCCTTATCAATGGGAATTGAGTCAAACTCTTTAGCTAACCGGATTCCTCTTCATAAGAGCACACACGAGTAGGAGATTATACATTGTAGTCGAAGGTAGACGTCCCGATTACACCCAAAAAAAAAAAGACGATGCCAAATTTCAAGTTTGGATATGTTGCACTGTCTAGAAGTAACAAAAATTACACTTGTATTACTTTTCCATGTGCATTTTATTTTTGTTTTATTCTAACAACTTGAACCGTGTTAAGCTTAAGACATATATACCCGTCTCAAAAGAGAATTTTTGAAGAAAAAGACACTCTCGTTCAATTTCTACAAAGCAGTTCACTATACAAAGTACCACAAATATTGGGAAAGATGCAAATTCCAGCAAATGATCATTTCCACCATATTTAAACCATTTATTCTACAAGTTTGGATCGAGTAATTACAAATTCACATCAAATCAGTTTTGCCAAGACTCATTGAGACCGAATCGATTGATCTCTTTTGGAGTAAATTATAATTATAACAATAACATTACCTCAATGCCTCAATAGCTCAAACAAATTTATGCAAAATCAATATTCAAGAATAACCGGATAATTTATATACTATCCATAGCACTCACATTTTCGGATCATTAAACAAAAGAAAACCATACATCCATTCAATTTCTACAAAGCCAGCTCACTATATTTCCACTATAAACCACAATTTTGGCAAAGAAACAGAGGGGAAAAAAAAAAAAAAAGAATAATAATGTTTTGCAAAGTGGTCTCTTGAAATGACAAAACTTTTAAAAACCCAACCACTCCGAAAAAAAATATATATATACTCGTAATAAAGAGGAAGTTACAGGGGAAAGGATGAAGCTACCATGAAGGGATAGATAAATGATGGGATGTTCTAGCAACTCGGCGGTAGTCTGTGAAATCTTCATGGATGAAACATTGCAACCTCTGGGACCATGCCACTCGAGCTTTGCGAAAACAATGAGACGAAAATTTGAACTTTAGATCGTCTAAAATGCACTCCAACCATCGGTCCCTCCTTTCGGGGTTTCACTGAATGAAGACTTGAATGGCCCGGTAGACCCGTATGCGTCCGAGTCTCGTCTTGGAGTTTCGCTGCCAAATGATGAACCGAATGGGCCACCAAAACCGAATGAATCATATTCACCTTTTGGAGTCTCACCGAAAGATGAGTTGAATGAACCCGAGTTCGCAAAATAATCATTTTCTCTCCTGGGGGTTTCATTGCCCATGGATGACCCAAAAGGTCCAATAGAACCAAACTGGTCTGTATCTGCTCTGGGAGTTTCACTACCAAACGACGACCTAAAAGGCCCACTAGCAGAACCATAAAAGTCTGTATCTGCTCTAGGAGTTTCACTGCCTAATGATGACCGAAATGGCCCAACAGATCCAAATGGATCAACTTCTGACCTCGGTGTTTCACTTCCGAAAGAAGACTGGAATGCACTAGACCCGAAAGCATCAGAGTCCCTCCTGGGCGTTTCACTTATGAAGGACGACTTGAACGTCTCGGAACCAAAAGGGTCGGAATCGTCAAATGATGAAAACCGATGGCCAAAGTCGGAATCCTGAGTACTTTTCATGGAGTCAAACCGTGAAAATGCCCCGGTCTGCTGGAATGGTTCACCATCTTCCGAGTCCAATTCTCTAGTGCTGCGCATGGAGTCAAATCGAGAAAATTTCTCTTGTGGCTGGAATCCACTATCAGAAGACCTGAAAGAATCGAACCTAGAAAAGTTGTAGCCACGCTCTTCTTGCCCTTCACCATCCTTGTGTGGTGAATAGCTTGAGCTGAAAAGTGGTGTGCTTGGGACAGAATCTGCAAAAATGCTGTGTTTTGGCACAAATCCTTCAGCTGGTGTGCTGGGGACGGAATCGTCAAACACACTTTTTTTCGGCAAAAACACATCTGCTGGAGTGCCAGGGACAGAATCAAACACACTCTTTTTCGGCAAAAATTCTTCAGTTTGAGCTGAACTAGTTCTAATAGGAGGCAGGGTAAACTCCCCGTGTCCAAACAAGTCATCGATATGCCTCTCACGGCCCTTTGCCTGAAAATTTAGGAAGCATGATGTTTCAGAATACTACAGATGGCAGAGGAGGAAATTATTACTTTCGAGTTTCGACCAAAATTCAAAAGGCCTTATGTACAGCAGTACACACTTAAACAATGATGAGGGTTAAAATTGAGAAGCAAGAAAAACACATTTTTTGTATTTGTTCTGATGTACTTTTACGGAACCCCCATTCCCCAGATTTACCTGATAAGAGTCACAAGACAAGTCCAAGTAAACTACCTTACATGGGGTTTAGTTATTATATACTTTTGTTTAACAAAATTGCAGGAAATAAAACTTTCTGGAAAAAGGAAGTTGCATTTCCCACATAACTACATAAGCTTAGCTATAATGAGGTCAGGTAAGGTGGATTTTCACAAGAGAAGTTTTACTTCTTTTACACAGCCAAATACGGAGTAATTTCTTAACTGGGTATATAAAATGAACCTTTTTATGACCCATCAAATTCTTTTAGATAAGCAATAATCTAGGCCTTAGTTTACCTTAGAGGAACCCCAAACAGAATCAGCATCATCACTAGTGTCAAATGTTCCCCGTGTTGGCTCATCAAATCTCTTGTCTCCAAAAGAGGATCCATCACTGCAGAAATAACTATAATAATCAATGCAGCTTATACAAAATTAAAAGTAATTATGATTTATTAGATGCAAAAAAAAAAACCATCAGCCTCACCCTCACAGGCTAACCACGTGACCCCAACCCCTTCAGCGTCCATGACGTAATTTAATAAATAATACTTCCCAGCTAAAACTCAGATATTGGAAAACTAGATAATATTCAACCAACACAATTTTTTTCCCAAAAAAAAAAGGCATACCTCGGAGACTGCTTGGAACGGGGTGAAGTATTTGAACCGACAGTCGTTTCAAAATGATTCTCCTTAGAACCATTACTGGGAGTACTATTGGAATTTCTACCTGATGGACTAGCAACAGGACTTCGCAGAACATTATCTTCTTTCTGGTTAGCTATTAAACCATTTTCAGCCTGCATCACATCCTCTTGTGCAGCCGTCACGGTTTTGGATTCAGTATTTGAGACGTGTACAGCTGCTTGACCCTCATCAGTGGATGCCTTTTCTTTCTTTACAACTTTAACCTTTTGTTTAGGTGGCACAACAATGTTTTGTACATCAAGAGTCATTTCCTTCACGAAAGTAAAGCCTGAAACAAGAAAGTAATTAAGCACAAGCAACATGTCGGGACTCCAACAGAAGAAAATAAGACACCTACCAACGCCTGAAGGGTAGAAAGTAGAAACACAGACAAAATAACAGGTAACACTATCACCTCGCAATTCATGGACTATCTTGATTATTTTACTGAGACTCTGAGAGTTAATATATAACCCCATTTTTCCCCTTTCCACACTTCGTTTCCATTAATTCTACCTTTTCTAAAAAACATTCAAAAGCCTTTCCTGAACATTTCCTTCAAACCTCCTACCAAAGGTCGGTATTGTTGGAGGAAAAACTTTTTCTGAATTTTGGGCGAAATCAATTATGAATGATCTTCATTTTTACCCAAAATAAAGCTTTGAAAGGATGCAAAGACCATTCATGATTAAAAATCGCCATTACATCTGTGTCGAATATGACTACTAATAGGAGGCTTGAAGAATTGAATGAAATGTTTAGAAATGATGAGCTTGAAACTTTTATTAAAAATGGGAGCCTTTGGAAATGGGTATGTAAAATGTAAAAGCTAAGAGTAGTTGCTCATTTTTTGATAAATCTGGCACCAACCCCAGCCTTCCTTACCCGTCTAAGGTGGGAGGGTAGGACTTCCTTTGAAACATTGGGGTAAACTGTTGTATTAACCATTAACATATCCACAAAGAGAGGTTGAACACAAACCAGTTACATGTTAATCAAACACCCAAATTATCAGTTATTAAGAGAAATTTCAAATTTAAATTATCACGATGATCTGCTCTGCTGCTCATGCCTGCCACAAGCCCACAAGTGATAATAAATTAAGTAGTAGCAGTGTTGCAAATACCTTCATCTTCAAATTTATCCCAATCTTCGTCCCAATCAGCAGCACCTTCCTGGATACCAGGTTGCCATCCTGAGAATGAAGACGAAGATTTCAATTTCAGAGCCAACACTAATCAACCACATTAAATTTCAGATAGAATTAAAATTCTCCAGATAATCTAAGTATAAAACTCTTATAGGTGTTAATAACACTAGAAAATCTCATTAAGCACCCACACAATAACGATGATCACACAAAGAAGCAGAAGATAAGCCAGTCAGGTGTAGAGCATTACCAAAAGGAAGTTCAACTAGCGTGGTCGGCTTAGAACGCAAACCATACTTTTTGCACCGTTCACTAAGACTCCTCACTAACTCTTCCAGATTACCCTGAATACGATCGGCACGTACCTAATATTACACCCCAACAACCAGAATCAGATATAAATTTCTTCACAGGGCAACTCAAATTTTGCCTAGTGTTAGCAATGATATACCTGAAGGGTCTCATCACCTCCATCCTGCTCCATCTTCACAATTGCCTGATACATCTCCATTTTCCTCTCCTGAGAACCAGCAACACAATTTTGTAAAAAAGGTTCATTTACATATTATACACAAACCATTTAGCTATTACAATATATACCAGTAAACACCATAGGTGTCACTTAGCTTACCTAAGTAAAGTCATGAGGGGTCACACACATGATCTACGTTCGAACCCCCATAGGCATCAAAATGCCATTGTGGCTCCCTCTATACCAGAAAAAATATACACCAAAAAAATACCTGTATGTCACGAAATGTGGCTTCTTCAATTGTCAGCTTAGATGCCACATTACCAGCTTGGAGGTACTTCTCTTCATACTTTTTGGCTAGAGATTCAACCTAAAAAAGTCATATGACCATGAAATCATCACCAATGTAGAGCGATAAAAATTTAACAGAAGCAACTAGCCAAAATCACACCTCACGCTTATCTCCAGCAGCCCTTTCTGTAACTTCATTAAGGCGGTTGTCACACCTGCTCTTGTAGAGAACCTATCAAAACAAGAAACATGAAATTTGGTTATCAGAATTCAGAAGCCATTCAGGGGTCAAACGGCCACTGGATTATTAATGCAGCTAACACCATTCACTATTCTTCAACAACATATTTGAGGTACAGAAGCTTCAGCTACTATTTTGTATAGTGCAAACAAATTATTTTTTAAGTTGCCGCAAAATTTGTTAAATGAGTTACACCACATAAAACAACAGAAGGAAAAAAAAATTAGGGAAAAATCTGGGAACGGTAGTGTGATTGCTCTGGACTGATGGACCCCAATCAAGATATGAACTAGGCGGTTCTGTATACACAACTACAACTAGTTTTTTTTTTTTTGGTTGCATATCATCCGGATTCGAGCCGGATAGAACCACTAGGGCGGTAAAACTCTTCCTCGTGAGTTTTAACACTGCTGCATTGCCAAGGCTTGAACCCAAGACCTTCGGTTAAGCGAGAACAACCCCTTACCAGTTGATCTAAGTGGTCATGGGTAGTGTATACACTCGTTGAAGATTAGTTGTTTCAATACAGAAGTCTAAATGGAATGGAGATATTTCAAGAGAAACTTACCAACTCTTGCATCTTAACTCGGTAGAACTCCATTTTCTCTCTTGCTTCCTTTATTTCCTTCTCTAGGTCTTCAACCTTTCATAACCCATTCACAATTAAGAAGATGCATAAAAGCACAATAGAACATATAGAACACTAGGCAGAAAAAAAAAAAAAAACAAACCATAGAGGGTTATGCTAGCAAGATATATGAGAGGACCAAACATAAATACATGAAAACACTCCACAAACACTCTATGTTACCGAAGGACGGGAATCAAGCTTCCACAAACACTCGGTATGTTACCAGAGGACGGGAATCCGGCTTCTACACTCTCCCTCTCACAGTCCCACTCTACATAAGCCCACAAATTTCCTATTCTAAAAAATAAAAGGGCTGCCCCTAGCCTTCTAAGAAGTAATCAAGCACATATTTACAATCACACAGTAAATATATATCAAATATTCACATTTCTGTTGATTCTTTCATCGATAAGTGGGCTTTGTTTCTCTTTATATGAGTATTCAGAATTCTCATTATTCAGAGTCTATGGCAGATTTCTCAACAAACATAGGATTTTATCATTTGTTTGTGAATAATAATTCTATAAGTTAGAAAATAGACGTCTGAATCAGTCAACAATACAATGATTTCATCAAAGTACAAATCATGGACGATCATTAGTCATATCGATCCCTCATAGAAAATTGTATCAATAGAAAACAATGTATTAGAGATTGAGATTGTATCCCTTGTATGCAAACTTGTGAGATCGAATTTTGAAGATATTGACTTTTGGAATAACTAATTAATTTCTACGTTATGAGATTTGTCAGATCATTAATTTCTATTTTAGATTGAATGGAGGCGCACATAAGCAACAACACATTGTGTGCGAGTCGGTATACCTACTCTTTACAATTTGGTCCACCCTAAGCATAAAATAGAAGAGAGTGTTCCTCGCCATATGAACAAACAAATTTATATTATGAAATTAAGGTCAACAAATGCTACTTATAGAAAACCACACGCGCGCGCGCCAACACCGCATTATATACCTTTTTATTCGCCTCTGATGCCTCCTGAAATTTCGCATTGAGCGATTTCTGATCCTCTTCACTCAGTTGGTCCACCAAATGTTTCTCTAAAACTGGCACTTTAGCTTTTTGTGGCTTAGGAGGCAGGCCCTGATCAGGGAAGCCAGCAGGCATAGGCAGTGGTGGTTTCCCCGGTGGACGTGCAGCTGGCCTTTGCCCTGAACCAGTTACTTGGGGTTGCTGGAAACCTATAAAATATTCCCAAACAACACCAAAAAAAAAACAAGCTCAATGAAAAATAAAAAGTTATTAAAAATTGACTGTGTACTTCATATCAATTGATACTCCAAATGTAAAGCATACAGATACTCCGTAAATTTTAGTAACCATCTTAGAACACGAAAATGTCACATCTAGCAAAAGAATTACCAGCAGAATAACCCCGTGATGTATTATCATAACTACGAACAGGTTGAGCATTTGCAGGAAAGTCGAGCATTACAGTATTTGGAAGCATAGCTGGGAGAGGACGCCCCTCCCTGTATCTCTCCATGAGATAAAGTGCAATACAAAATTCCCTGACAGAGAGCATGCTATCATTATCCTGGTCAGACAAATTCCACACCTGCTTTAGCACCTCTGGAACATGCAACAATAGATCAATTAGTGGTAAACAAAGAAGATGAAACCTAACACGTCCAACACACAGATTCACATATTTGAACAAACAGCACCTTCCAAAATTGACTATTTTATCATGAAGTAATCACCAAATATCTATAGAGATTTACATCATCAAACATGGTAACATGTTAGGCTAACTACAGACTACAGTAAAGAATATCATACATTATGTAGCTTGGATTAGAATGATAGCGTGCAACATATAATGGTTCTAGAAACTATAACTAACATAGTTTTAGTTCAACATTCAAATGCATACTCCAGCCTATCATGGTGTAAAATTTATAACTATATAGCTAAGGATGTCGCTACATATGTTAACTAGAGAATTCAGAACCAAATATTTGCTTTGACAATGTGTAAGCACCTCTGTATAAGAATACTAGTGATTTCTTAAATGACTTGTTCTAATATCTTTGCGTAATTAACCACTACTGAAGCAAATGTAGCCAAAAGATATTTAAACTACCGTGCAGTTTATGATTCAGGATAAAAGAGATACTACATCGATAATATCTCAAGTATTACTGCATTCACAATTCAAGACCTCAATCTTTTTCAAGGCAAGCTAATATCATAACAACTCATTGACCGATACCATCATACCACTTATAAAACTGTCCATGTAATACAGTGCTAGAGATAAAAATTTGACTACCATAACAACTTCATTGGAAGAGCTTGATTCACTTTTTCACCACAACTAAAAAGATGGCCAGGACAGCACAAAGCCGGTGATACATGATTAAATACTTCCTAAAAACTCAGAAAATGCGACTTTCAAGTTCGTGGCAAACAGGTATTTACGTATGTGAAATAACCAAAATTACAGAATACAAAGTGCAGACAGGAGAGAACCAATTCACCCATGGTTACCGGATTCGCTTGGTGTCCTATGAATCGTGAATCGTTAAAAGCGTATTCTATCAAGTTGTTTACTGAAAATACCTATAACACACATTTTTGGCGTATTCATAGCGAATCTGTGAACCACGAATTCACCAATCACATGATGAGAAGACAACTTATCCTCATAGTACTAGGACTTATTCTCCATCACAAGCAAACTTCATCAAACTGAACTACCCAACGAAGCAGAATGCATAAAGAGACTACACTCTAGAAAACTGCTGGATCACAAGAAAGAACCCAAAAATCCAAACATATGAACAGTAGAAACGACGACAAAATTTATGCAAGCAATTTCAGTTTTGGGAAAAGAAAAAAGGTCCATTCAAGTGCTAAATGGAGCTAATTACCAAAACAATAAAAAGGGCACACAATTCAATTTAGATTGAGCAATAAAAATAAGGGAAATTTAAGTAACTTTTATTAATTAATTACTCACCTCTAGGTAACCTCCAACTTAAAAATAGGTTGCGTGCCTGCTCACCAGTTATTTTCCCATCTTTATCAGTATCAACCTCCATAAATACTTTGGTATATTTTTGTATATCAGACTGTGTTACTCTTGGCCATTGCACCTGGGGCTGATGCCCGATAGAAGTTTGAGGTGCAACTGATGGTGGACCATTTGGGCGGATAATTGGAGCTGAATTTTGTGCATCCATCTTCAAATGCGATTGCATCTTTGGATTCTGTCCACCAACAGACAGACTGCCAGCTAAAGCAGGAATGGAAGGTGGGGACACTTGCATGCTACCAACTGAAGACATACCCAACTGAGATCCTGAAGCATATCCATTTTGGGGGACCGGAGGTCTAGGTTGCATGGTTGAAGGTGACGGCACTCCAGATGCTATGGGTGGCTTAGACGACAATACTGGTACTGGGGCACCAGATGGTAAGCCAGCCTGATTTGACGAAGGAATATTTCCTCTCTCTGTGAACATAGCTGTTGATGTGATGGCTACATTTGGAACTCCTGATCCTCGTGATACCCCAGAACCCGGCGGGTTTAAGCCTGACTGAGGAGCTCCTACAGGAAATCCTTGAAAACCAACACCCTGAACTGGGACACTAGAAATAGAATTCAAGGGTCTAACTAATCCGCCTCCTTGAGATGGATTATACTGTTGGTTCACGGTTGTGTTAGAAAATGTTGGTCTTAACCCAGTGTTCTGAGATGTTAATGATCCCCCAGTGGCCATTTGAGATGCAGACGGGATTGCTCCAGCAGCGCTGGCTTGAGGTGCTGATAAAGCAGCCAAGTTTATCTGTGGAGCAGGAATCTTTGCTGAAGCTGGACTAAATATAGCTGCCTTCACAATATCAGGGGTTAATTCTCGCTTGCTTTGAGCCACAGTTACAAGCTTAAGAGCATTGTAGAACTCCGCTCTCCCAAGAGACCCTATTCGGTTTTGATCAGCATAATTCCATATCTGTGTAAATAAAATAGAATTACCCAACCATTGTGCAGCGTCATAAAAGCAAACATTACAAAGCCAAATCACAAACATGGAGCAGCATGACATCTTTTCTTAATAAAATACAATAATTAACATATTAATAAGAGAGACAATGAAGTATCAAACTAGCGGACAACATTCCTCAAAACAAGCAACTAACGAAGGAGACAACATAAAGGCCTTGCAAAAATATCTTTCTAGAGGGGAGTACGTTCATAGTTAGCAACTTAGCAGTCAGTCTCAAATTCTCAGAGTTCCCTAAACCCGCTTTTTGCCCCTAATCCTCACCCTTGTATGACAGACAAGCACATCTTCATGTTTTGAAAGAAATATTGTGATGAATCATACACACAGGAGAAAGTACTATTATAGTATTATGTGCTACAATGGGCCTTTATAACAATCACAGCCCTCATCCTTGTATGATAGACAAGCAGATATTCAAGTTTTGAAAGAAATCTTGTGAAAAAATTCTGAGCTGCGCTGGGTCTTTATACTATTCACAACAAGTTAAGCCATGAAACCAGGTATCTATTTGGATCGTATCTCGATAGAATAACATGGCAAACTACTATCGATCTTCAGAAGAAGCTCATCAAATAAGCATCACATTTCCCTTTCAAGCAAATGCATCATGTAAACTTCAGTGGCCAATCGACCCAATCCAAAATCATAAACCATAATCCCGACAACTTGCTTAAACTAAGTCACTGGGCAAGAAACTGGTCCATTTAATAGGTAAGACACAAGGATGAACTGGTAGCTTGGGAATGTTGGGATGCAGCACGAACCAGCCATTGCAATCACATACCAGGTGTCGCCGGTGTATAAAGGCCACAAATGGGATCAAATTTCTCAGTGGGTTACTCAGTTAGGTTCTTTACCAGCCATCCATCTCTAAAAATATACTCTGTAATATTCAATATAACTGTTCTGCAGCACAACTAAACACAATTTCCCATAACAACCCCAATTTTTCTCCAAGTCCAACAAGAATAAACTTCAACTTTAAAAGCTCGCCCTATCAAAGACGTTGCACACTCACATTTCTCTCAATACATCTTCAACCACCGCAAATCAGTAAATGCAATCAACGGCTGAAGTACCAAACTCAAACTAAATACGGCAACCAACAAATCCAACGGCCTATTTACTACTAAAAAACCACCAACACTTTATATATCCGCCTCTCATGTGCCATTGCCAGTTCCTAATTCCCAACCCCATGACGGCAAATGTCGTACCTAAAAAGAAGTTTCGACATCAACTACTTAAACTAACAACAGAACAATTTAACCTGCCCATTTCCGACATCTCAAACTCTTGATTTAGGCACCAGGGATCAATTTCCGACACGATAAACATCCAATCTCATCTAACTAATCAAATAATTCCAGTAATCAACGTACATTCTTCATCATAAGTTCATAAAATCAATGAAACACAATCAAACATTCAAACTACACCATAAACAACAATTCTCAAAGAAATTGCAGCTCAATAACTTAATTCAAACACAAAATTACAGATTAAAAAAAGGCGCGATACCTGAGCAAGAACTTGTTTCGACAAATTTGCACCTTGAAAGAATGCAACAGCTTCATTTCCACTAATTTTACCATCTCCATCTAAATCTGCTCTTCGAAAATACGCATCGAAGAGATCTCCTTGGTTTTGTGCCGCCATTTTCTTCACAAAACCAAAATCTCGCAGATCAAATCATCAAATTACATTAATCGCAACAAACGAACATTCATCGTTAATCTAATCGCAATAGATTTGATTAAAAAACACATAAACTATAAATCTGGATCCGTAACAACTGATTCGATAACGGAATTAAATTACGATTGTATGTCAAATTATCGATCGATCACCTTAATCTTAATCGCGATAAATGGAAGTGAGATAGGGGATAATTTGAAGGAGAGAGAAAATTAGGGTTCTTGATTGGAGGATTTGGGGATTTTGATTTGTGTTTGGGAGAGAAAGTGCAATGAGGAAATTTTGCGTCGGCGACGAGAACCGTGGTGGGTGCCACCGGTGTAACAGAGAGGATGCGATTTTGAAATGTACGTAATAAACGACTCACAATATCAATTTTTTTTCTTTATTGTGATCCAAATATTGTAAGCTAAAATGTTTAGCTTGCACGGTTAATATTTTTCACTTTTTTTTTTCTTTTTGTATTTTATACTCAATAATATACGTTTAGTATATTATATTGTCTATTTTATCTTTATTTCTAATAATCCTCCTTGTAGAATAAAAATTTTCTTAAGTCCGGTTTGGCAAACGGCATAAGCAGATTCATAATAGCGGATAACGTTAATAAAATACGCTTAACAGTTTTTAGTAGTAGGTTCGATTATCAGATTAAATTAGCAGCTTAAGAAAGAGTGTTTGCTAACTAGCAGATTAAAGAATAATTAGAATGGTTTTATGTACATCTAGCAAAACCGACTCGACCCAATTGACCCGACCCGAAAAGGCTGACTCGATACCCGAAAATGACCCGAATTGCCGCACCCAAATTTTACCCGAAACCCGAATTGACCCGACTCGAAAATGACCCGAGCTTTTCATGGACCCGTACAGACCCGACCCGTAATGACCCGATCCGAAACCACCCAACCCAAAAATGACCCGACAAACCATACATTTAATTGACCTCAAAAAACATGAAATGCCTTTTTTTCTCTTAATCATTGACCCGAAAATGACTCGACCCGAAATAACCCGACATGTTTGACCCGAAACAGGCCCAATCAACAAATCCGAAAAAAACCTGTAACCTGAAATGACCCGACCCGACTTGGAAGAACCTGAAAATTTTAGAAACCCGAAATGGCCTGACCCGAATCAGACCCGTTGACCCGATTTGCCATGTCTAGTTTTATGTATAAATTGAATATGCTAATGTAATATGCTACTACTAAGCAACATATTCAAAAATAGTAGATTATGACCACTATGCTATTAGAATATGCCGTTTACCAAACACGTGAAAATAGTAGATTGATTGATCCAACATGCTAATTAGGCCGGAATATACTAATTTCACTCAATATGTTGTTTACCAAACATGGCCTAGTTTTCCTCCAAATGCTTCGATCTAAATAAAGAAACAACTAAAACTTCTTTCTTTAAACTATTATCTTTCATGAAAATATAATCTTATAATTAAACTTTAATATTATAATTAAATTCAAAATTATGATTTTTTTGATCAAAATAAAATAAAATTGATGTTAAATTATAAACTATAAGTTGGTAAATTTTTCACTAAATGCAATAATTATAACTTTAAAGAATAACTTGACATACACATATCTACCATTACACAAAATCTCATTGAAGACACACCATATCCGTCACAAATGAAGACGGATACCATTTCCTCTTACAAAATACCCATCAAATGTGAGTGGGGGAGCACATGGGGGGTGCTCACCTTGTCCCCTCTACCCATTTTCTCTCACAAATTACCCGTTGCAAGATCCGACCCGTCTTCAGCAAGACTTTTTGCTACCATTAACTTTGTGACAAAAAAAAAAATTCATTAAAATAATTGGAGAAATTTTAAAAAATGAAATCATTAATTTTATGGTAAAAAAATATATAAATTTCATAAAATTACACCTTTCATAACTTTAGTTTTCCATTATAAATAACACCCTAAAAAATAAATGCTCTATATATAACGCGAATTGAGCAATTTCATTGAGACGGAGGGAATACCAAATCCCCCTTAATACTAAAAGAATAAGAGATCTCAAATATTTTCCCGCCTAAATGCACTAGGCTATAATTGGGCTTTATTATGTCATATTTTCAAATCTACAATTGGGCTATGCTGCTTAATCTCCTACATACTCGAAGAATAAAACTTTCAAATATTTTCCCTCCAAACTCTTTCTACTTATATAAGGAAAGAAATGAAATTTGTTCCCAAACTATTATCTTTTCTTTAATGTAGTAAATTTTTTCATTAAATTCTCAATTGTAATGTTCTGATCAAAATAAATAAAAGTGGTATAAAACTACAAAATATATGCAAATTATTAATCTTTATTTGAAAATGACTTGATGCAAACTTACACCGTATAATATTTAACCAAAGTGAAAAAAAAAACTTACACTATATAAAACCAAAATATAAACTAATATTATTAACTTTGTGAACAAAAATTCATTAAGATGATTTAATAAAGGTAATAAAATGAAACCCCTAACTTTGTGATAAAAAATTCATTAAAATACATATTTCATGATATACTCACTTTTTTTATTAGTTTTGCAGTTTCATTTTTTTTCTCATATCAAAATACAATTATCTAAAATATGAAAAAATTATGGTATAAATATGGATGAAAAAATACACACTAAAAAATATATACTTTATAAATACCGCCCATCTATTGCGCGGGATCTAGACTAGTGATTTACTAACTTTCTACACCATTTTCTCTTATATTTCTTGGTTAATAGTTTACACTTTTTTTTTTTTGGTATTTCAGTCAATACTTTACATTTCTGTTGGGTATATTTTACTGTCTATGTTATCTTTTTAAATAATATTAAAAGCAATTTCATTGAGAAGGAGGAAGTACAAAATGATTCACTAAATCTATCTATATACTTAAAAGAGGATGTTTTCGAGCGTTTTGATTGGCTATTGTTTTGAAGCGATTTCATTGGTTGTTTTTATTGAATAAATTATGTGTATAAATAAAAGATATAAAATAAATAAAATAAAAAGATATATTAATTGTGAATTTTACAATGCGTATTTTAGTATGAGGTAAACACCTCTTAATTTCCACTATAATAAATAGAAATTAAATATATTGATTAAATATAGTTTGAAATGCAATATTTGTGTTTTCTTTTATAATTGCTCTAATTGGTGTATAAAACCCTTACAAGACGACGGCTGAATTTAATTTGAGTGTTGTGGACTAGAACAGTAGAACACTAACTACGCTTACATATATTTTCCACCAAGTTTAAAGGGATAATCACATTTTAATTAACAGATTATTGGTTATTGAAACAACATATTTACGAAATCGATTTGTCACTCGACATAACAAAGTTTAAAGGGATAATCACATTTGTGGATTATGGAAAATTTAGAACTTGGATTTGTCTAAATTTACAAATCGTTAAACTAACATGAATGGATGAGCTAATGCCAGATACGAGACTGACTAAAAAAGCTAAATATATATATATATATATATATATATTAAAGAAAATATGACCAACAGACAATTTTCCTACCGAGTAACTTGGGTATTTTATATATCCCACAAATCAATCAAAAATATAGAATACATATAATACCAAGGTGTTATTATTGAAAATAATACTGCTGATATAGATTGTCATAATACAGAAATTTCTTTTTATACAACTTCTCCTGATTTAACAAAGCATGGAGATATTTGACTTTAGTCTATTTATTTATGCTATAAGCCTCTAACTATTTGATGTTGAAAACTTACGGAAGATCGTATCAAAAATTGGCTTATTTTTCTTCATTAGTGGTTATATTTAGCACATAAGTGGGTTGTTACATAAGTTAATTATAATTCTTCACGATTACGAAATTATATTTGTTACTCGGATTTTAATTATTATACGTGTGTTGCACAAACGTCATGAAAAATACAGATTATTTATTATCAAAATAAGAAATAACCCGAACAACCCCTGACATTAAATCTATCCATACATAATGGAAGAAAAAGAAAGGATGTTTATCTCAAATTGACAATTAAGAACGTGAGAGAATTATAGTTGCGCAACTACATACACTATATTTCGATTAAGATAAATATTCAGAAACTATTTCTTGATATGTTGGTCGGGCGTGAATTCTAGTTTATACACTATTTTGTCTTATATTTCAAAAAAATTGTAAAATAAGCTTATTTTATATTTGATGTAGTTTTCCAACGCCGTTTCACTTATGCGAATAGAAAAGTGAATATTGTGTCGGTTGAGTCCTCCGCAGCGGGCTTTTAGAATTAGGTGCATGAGACCGGTCCATAAGCAAGTGAGGTTCCATCCTAAAACCAATTGGTGATAGGAGGAGTAGCCCACTAGCTTATAAACTAATCTCTTTACTTTTATTCTACCGATGTGGGACAATGCCCCTCACACACATATGGGAAGAGACCTCAACAGTGTCCGCTATTAGCTCGCTATTTGGATATATAATAAGTATCTTACTCACATTTTCATAACTGCTCCACAAATATTTTGCTCAACACAAATTGGATGGGCTGAAAATAATTTGAATTGTTCCATAGTACATTAGTACATGTAAAAGGAAAGGAAAAAAAATTAAAAAAATCTACGTGAGCTCCATTTCTATGGTTACTTCACTCTCATCTCGTTCCAGACTTCCAGTGAATTTCTATTTTCATCATGCAAAAAACGTTTCTTATAATCGGTACATAAATTGATAGCTCGCAATTGGAACTACTTGAGATTTAAGGACGATAATGAGGTGCCTTAGGACTAAAGTGGGTCGAGACCACTCTAGAGTCGAGCAACTCTAACATGGCCACCGATTTCACGCACCTAGGCATCTTAAATTGGGTAAAAGACGCCCCTCTTGATATTGCATCATCCTTCAACTTATCAAAAGTCCCGTTACTCACCACTCGAATTTCAAGCGGACCAATACAATGGCCAACTCGACCCGCCCGGTAAGGTGACCCCAGCGCTTCCTCCATCGCCAGACAACATTCCTCTAAGTTGTTCGGCCCAAGCCCTTTTCCCTGACTTTTCGTCATGAGCTCCAGATAAATGACATAGTGGCCCGGGATGGTTGTTCTACATACATTACTTGTATAGTCGAGGATTATTGTATCATAGGGCCGAAGCACATTAGATGCCATCTCAATTGCCTTATGTAACTCGGACTCCGTTGTTTTGTCGACATCAACTGTTAGCACCACACTCGCTCTTCTTACGAATTTGAACTGTGGAGTAGAGTTGTAAAACCCCGTTGGACAAAGCACGTCTCCCATTCGATACCTTGAATTCAATAACAACGCACATAAATAATGTTTGTAACAACATAGATTTCAAAAACTTTGGGATTATTAGTAGCAAAGATATTACTTACGAAGTATTTTTTTAATTTAAGACTCTGCCTTTCAATTTTATGAAAAATATTTTGAACAAGAAAATACATACACAATTATTAGATTGCAACAAAAAATACTTGCATGTGTGTATCCTGGAGTATGAAATTAGCAATTCGCGACGCTTTATTTTCGAATTCATCTTTTATCCCACTATCTTTAACTTCTGACCCATCATCCTTCATTATTCCTTCTATAGATTTTACGTGGTATAGCAGAATACGAAAATGGGACAGAGGATCTAAACTCGACCACAAGCTCGTATATTAAAATTGTTGGGTAAAGGGCGTAAAGAAAGAGAAAAGAAGAATTTCATACCTATACAAACCCGAAACAGTGGTGACCACAAGCTCATATTCTCGACCCACCTCAACGTTAGCCATGTCAATAAGCCGAGGATGTGTACCATTATTATCAACATCTTCAGAATTAAGAGGAATGAACTCGTAATAAGCCATGTTTGGCAATATGGTGTAAGTAATGTCATACGGGTCACACATCGGGTTAAGATTGAATCCCAAATCACATTCCGAAGAAGAATATTTCATACCGACTAAAGGCATACCTCCACTATAATAGTCCAGTATTGGTATATAATGCGCCATTGATCCAGTTATACATGTATCAATGTACTTTATATTAGGAAAAATCTTTCGAAAAATTCCTTCCCAATTTTCTTCAACACATACACTTTCAATAAACTCGGCTAACTCGGGTTGTGGATATTGCATAAAGGTCTTAACCGTGTAATCTCGTAGATTTGGGCTAGTTATCTTCGGGTTCAGGCTACCTGAGGAGATGTCGTGACAAAGATCGGAGTACTGAGTCTTAAGAAAGTGTATTCCCCATACAAGAGTCGAACTGAAGATGGCTCTGATACGTGTTACGTCTTGACGTTGGTAAAATCCACATAGAAATTGTATGTAAAGTGACTGAGTGTGGTCTGAGCACAGTATTGCCTCTATAGGACTAGTATTTATATTATTAGGATACGGCTTGTCTTTGGGCAATTTCGGGTTTTTGTAAACACTAGTTAAAAATGGACGAGCTAATAGACCACCTGGTGTTACGGTCTCGTCTTTTGTAATTAGCAAGGAAAATGCCTTCCCTTTATCCGGCTCCTCCCCTTCAATACGCCTACATACATACACATTATTACAATCCTTTTTTCAATATTACAATCCTTCCCTATATACCCGGTGACCGGTGTACTTTTTAGAACAAAAAAATAACCGCTTTTTATGAACATTTAATTTTCTCTAAACTTTAAATCGAACACAAATTCTCATTTGTGACGGGCATATCCGTCGCTAACTTGCGATGGGTCAACTATTACCCATGTACCTAGGGAGTATCAATCTGTTTTGTCTTATTTACCAACATTGTTAATCGAAAGATTTGCCAAATCAAATAGACAATTTTCGAATATTGTCAACTATGAATGGTGAATATTTGTAACATGGATTATTAGGTAAAACCGTTTATGTAGCGAGTATTTACGTTTAAAAGGTAGATTAGGAAACTGACTGTCTGATGAAAGGCATAATGGCCGCGGACGAGTTTAGTCGGCTCTTCATATCATCAGCAGTTACCGGTACCATCTTTCTTTGCCCATCTGATGTTCCTGAGCTGCATGTATATATAATCAAGATCATTAATAACATGACCATCAACATATGTCCAGGGACGTAGCCAGGATAGAATACGAGGTGGGGCTGAATTTTAAACATTACTCATGAAGCTTCATAATGTAGTTTAGGCACTCCAACAACGAGTGTAGTACTTCATATTTTGATGGTCGTTCTAAAATAATTTTGTTTTTATTTAATAGTCGAATAAGTCGATTCTTTAGTCTAGGATCCACAAGAGACTATCAAAATAAAAACAAAAATAAAAACAAAAATGTTCATGGCCCAAACAATGAGAAAGTTTGTAAAAAGTTATGAGGTTAAGAGGGCTTATCAATAACGCTGGTAAACAAACAAATAAAAAAAAACATGCTTGGAGAAGATAGCATACTAACAGCTTAACCACTAAGCAACAATTACATATTGCCTAATGTATTACTGAAATATTTCATATATATTCTACCCGAACCATGGCCTAGTTTGACCATAAGGTAGCTACGCCCCTGCATATGTCCTTCCAATGGACTCAAAAAATTTTCATGTTGCATTTACATCTTTCTTATATTCAATCTTGCTATTTTTTAATTAATATTCAAATATTATTTTAAAAAAAGTACTCCGTAATTAGTATGAAATAAACATATAAGAAAGTAATTAATCTACAAATTAGGTGATAAAAATTCATAATCATAACTTTTCTATACTGCCACTCCCAAAATTTCTACCTTGGTACTCCCTTTACGTTTTTACATAGGTTGTCGTCACATTTTGAAACACACAATTTTCTTTTCGGTATCTATTAAATTATAAGGTTATATACGAAGTATTATGATATGTATATACATGCATATGAAAGAGTTTTTCATTAGAAATTTAAGTCAGAGTATAATACTCCGTATAAAATATTGGAATTTCAGAAAACATTTTGAACGTAAGAATTTGAAAATAAAGTATAGAAAATGCATGAATTATCAATTAATCCTAAATTCAATTAAAAGTGCGGATCTTGCAGTAAATAATGAGGAGAGGGTCTGAGATTTAAACTATGATGGCTTCGTGATGAATATTTAAGTTGAATTATTGAATCCAGATGGCCGACCGTTTAATTTTACATTCTAATATAAAAAACCCTTAAGACGTATAAGCGAACAAATGTGAGAGAAAGTAGAGAGAGGTTTTCTCTCAAATAATGAAAAATAAAAAAAGAAACAAACCTAAGTGGAGTTTACAGCAATCTAATTATCAGATTGCTCCCTCTTCTTCTCTAGCCCCTTTCCCTCTATCACATGAAAATGATAATATTATCTATTATGCTCAAAAGACTACTCTTATTAGTAATTGCCCTTTGTGTAATAGATCTATTATTCGTTCTAGATCTTAAATTTTCATTTCTTTTGATGTTCAGAATTTGGGTTTCAACCATTCAAATTGGATTTGAGGTTTGTTTCCTCAGTTCTTAGCCGAGCCTTTTACCATGTTGGTAGCGGTTGTCTTTTCCATTAGTGGTGGTGATGCCGAGCTTCCGTCATCAGCTCTACCTGCGCTCTCGCTGTGGCTGTGGAGTAGCGGGATCTCATCTTCTTGCCTCTCGCTACTGTTGAAGTGTCGTTCAAGGTCACTTCAAGGCGGGTTTTCTACAGTTCACTTTCTTGGGGTAAATCACTTTTATCCAGATTTGCCATCGTGTTTGATCGACTTTTTCGTTTTAACAGTTCGTTTTCCGGGTTATTTTCTTTCTTCCTTAATAGACACTTGGTTGCTCTCCATATTAGCCCAGGAGAGCTCTCACCAGGACTGTGTCTATTTTGAAGAAAGTCTTGACTTAGAATCCTGTTCAGTCACAGATCCATTAGAATTAATTATCAAAAGTACAGATTTTAGATATCCTCCTATGTCTAATTTATTTGCTTTCGATTGTAAGCCTTTGTTCTTGGCGAGCTTTAATTCTGTATCAGATCTATTATGGATGGATACTTTTGTTAGTACCATCGATTGTTGCCATGATTTCTATTTTATCTTGAATCCAGATCAAGTAATTGTTATAGTACTACTTACAATTGCGCGTTGTAATTTGGTAGCTTCTGATCCTGTAGTCACCTTCTATGATCATTGTAGGTTTAGCAAGTTAACTCTTATTAGAAATGCTTCTTCTGTCTCTTGTGCTCTAGTGTTAGAATATTCTTTGAACAAGTACGGAGTCTATTTCCGCAAATATAACGCTCTACAAATAGCTTGTTTATCAAGAGTGTCTCTTGGTATTTTACTTAGGCTGGACAAAGAATATCCTCGTAGTGATGGTTGTGTAGTTTTTATCGCTGCGGCAAGACCGAAAGTTATTGCTCTGTGTTTAATTTTCTTCATGGCCTCTGCTAAACCTATTGTTTTGACAATGGATTGTTTGTTGGACAAATTTATTCTTACCTCCGGTAGTTGTTCAGTTTGTATTGCTCAAGCAACACCAAAGTTTATTACTCAGTGTTTGTTTTGTTTATTCACCTATGCTAAAGCACCTGTTTTGACCATCTTGTGTTTGGTGATCAAATTTGTTCTCATCTTTGACATCAGTTCTCTCACTTTGAATTTTTCGCAAAGTAATGTCGGATTTTTTTACCAGCTCAGATTTCTTTGGAGTAAAACCAAATTTAATTGTTGCCTTTTTAACTATAGCTATGAATCATATTTTTTGGCCATACCGTTTCGGTGTGACTTCGGGGGTTCACAAATAATATGGTGGTTTGGCCTTTGCCTCAGCAGGAACTCGATTACGATTTTTATTATCTTCAATGAATATTGCTTTTTGGAACGTTAGGGGTACCAAAAGAAAGAATTTTTCCGAGGAACTAAATTTCTTTTGCTCGTCAAATAGAATTAAAGTTTTAGGAATATGTGACACCAAATCAGTTAATAAGCCTGAACCGTTCTTGATAGCCAATTTAGGATTTAATCAATGTGATTTTATTCCT
>JAGPOY010000494.1:697-23998 GCA_018983105.1 Silene uniflora | reverse complement strand
TCCACCTCTACTTAACCTAATTCTTGTACTTAGTATAAATACTTAACTTGTAATAATTCTAGGGTTAAGTCGGCTTATGCCTCCATAGAGTAGATTAGGAGTAGATTAGATTAGATCAAACTTTAATTATTCCACAAATTGTTCTTCAATCTTTCCACAATTTTTATTAATCTTTCAGCATTCAATCTTTCAATACTTGTTCATTAGATTAGTCTTGAATCTCTTGGGTTTATGATTGAATATTGGTGACAAGTCTTCATCTTTATACAAGGATTCTTCCTTTATTTATGTCCATCTCCTTTATGTTGGTATAACCCCCATTCTCTCTTTACTATTTGTCCATCTTATTTCCAAGTTTACTCTTTTCCTTACTTATTCATCAGGTTTGTTCATGTTATGATAATTGACACCATTTGTGACATGCTTAATATGATGGGTAGTGAGTAGTGACCTTGCTAGGATTAGTGGGGGATTATGGGGAAGATTAAAGGTTAAATCCATATCATGATGAGTTGTTTTGTTGATTAAATTGTTGTTGTATTATCCAGTTTTCTAGTGCACTTGTTATGTTTGATGAAATGCTTGAATGACAAAACTTGCATTGATTCTCTTATGTCCAAGCAAACCTTGTAAGATCGGAAGCCTCAAGGCTTGCTAGACTACCTGATGCGTGCATTTTATATAGACCTTTTACGCCTTTTTGGCACGCATTTCTATGCCTATTTTGTAGTATTTTACTATAAATGCCCCCGAATAGTCTACTTTGGTTTGTTTTGTATTAATTTGCAGATACGAACCGGAATGACGAGAAACCAGCCTAATATGGTCCTCTAAGCATGCATTTAAGAGTTGGAACGGAAACTAGCTGCCTCGGGATGCGTGAAGATAGCTCGAAGGGGTGAAAAGACGAGTCAACTATCCTAAAGCTGTCGATCGAGTGCTTTATGTGCTCGATCGACCACATTCCCTGATACAAGGCCTCGATTGAGTATCATTCTCCTCGATCGAGCACTTTCCAAGAGATGTTTATTCGATCGACCAGTTTTAAGGAAGATTCTCTTCGATCGAGTGACTAGTTTGCTCGATCGAGGAGTTATTGCTGATGGGCCGCGTGAATTACTATGCTGAGTTTTGAGCGCAAGATATTTTTATTCTTATGATTATATAGAACGATAGACTTGAGTTATGACTCACTTCTCCTTTTACCTAGAAACTCTTCCACTGTTACTTTCTCCTTCGACTATTTTGGATCGATTTTTGTGCTCTTCCATTCTACTCTTCCTTTTTAATTCGGTATTATCGCTCTATTTCAATTTAATTCGTTTAATCATGTTGTTCATTATTTCTTCCATCGTTGTTATTGTTTTTCCCCCAATTATGCGTAGCTAATTTAATTGCTAGGATTTAGGGGAGCCATGGCAAAACTAGGATGAATTATTAGTTTATTTTGATTAAGATCTGTATGTTCTGTTGCAATTTAATTGTCTTTTAATTGTTTGAGTTGACGCATTCAATTGATTGAATTGATACCCCCTTGACCTAGATCGAAAGATTGGAATAGGGCAGATCTGCGACGTACATTAGGATTAGTGCTAATTAGGGCCTAACATTGCTAGTCACTCCGAGCCGAATGCCGATTCTTTACCTAAGGGATCTTCTCTACCTACAGCCGATGTGGGTACTTTCATGATTCACCCGTCCTTCCTTCAATTGGTGGAGCGGAATTTATTTAGAGGAAAGTCAGGTGAGGATCCAACTGGGCACGTGGAGTCGTTTACTGATTATTGCTCCACAATCCCTATTGTAGCCAGTGTAACACAGGACGAGGTAAAGGAATTTCTTTTTCCTTTCTCTTTGGCTGATGATGCCAAGGATTGGTGGAGAGATTTGGATAAAAATGCTGCTGGGGTGAAAGATTGGAGTTCATTGGCTCTAGCGTTTTATAGACGATATTTCCCTCCTCAACGGACGAATGCGTTGCGTAATCAGATTACTAATTTCACTCAATCTACCACCGAAGATTTGAGTGAAGCGTGGGCCAGATTCAAAAAGTTGGTTCGTTCAGTTCCACATCATGGATTTGAACAATGGTTTCTGTGTAATCAATTTTACAATGGTTTATCTTATGAGCAAAGGGCTATTCTTGATGCTGCAGCGCAAGATCGATTCCAAGTAAATGTTCAAGATGATAAGGGGTGGCAACTTATTGAGAGTATGGCCATCTATACGGCCGATTATGGGAGTCCTATAGGGGAACGGCGAAAGAATGCTAGTGTTGAGAATTTACAAGTGGTTGACGCGGGAAACTTGGTTGAAATACACCAAGTTAATGTTATAGAGGTTATATATGGTAGATGCGGTGAAGAGGGCCATGACCCGATTTCATGTATGGCCGATAGGGGGAGAGTGTTAGCTTATAAGAAATTTAAGCAAGGAAGCTCCTTCTCCGAAATTTATGCCGACTTGACAGCCACGAGAGAAGAGAAACCCGCTGAAGAAGGTCAAGTACTCATTACCCAAGCCGAGTACGATGATCTTAAAGCAACCATTCATGCGCAACAAATTGAGCAACAATCTAGTGCGGAAACCCTCCGTAAATTGCTTGAAAGATGCGATTCTTTACTTCCGGATAGAGACCCAGTTCATGCCATCAATTTGAGAAGTGGTCGTACTTATGATGGACCCGAATACACACCGGAAAGCATAAATGTCGAGCTTACTGATGCCTCGACTGAAACTGAAGCTGATGTAGAGGAAATACCTCGATCGAGCACCTCATTCGCTCGATCGAGTGAAGTTGCAGAGGAAAGTTCTCGATCGACTACACTACTTGGTCGATCGAGTGAGGAAGCTGAGGAGAGTCCTCGATCGAGCACTCCACTGGCTCGATCGAGGGATATTGCTGAAGAAGGCTCTCGATCGAGTAACCTAACATCTCGATCGAGAGGTATTCCTGAGGAAAGTACTCGATCGAGTATACCATTGGCTCGATCGAGTCTCGATCGAGTGGATTTGAAGAGTTACAGCGTACGCAAGATGATATTGTGCGTGATGGGGTACCCTCCCCTGATGTGGGGGTACCGAGAGCTGATAAAGGTAAAGAGAATGTTAGGGATTCACTTCCGATGGTCAAAGTCCCCTATCCTGGTCGTTTGCGCGATGCGAAGACGGAGAGACAATTCAGTAAATTTGTCGATATGGTCAAGAATATTCAGGTATCTGTTCCTTTTGCTGAGTTAATTACCCAAGTACCACCTTACGCCAAATTTATGAAAGATATTATTACGCGTAAGAGGGCACTTGGAGAATTTCCTACTGTTGCTTTTATGGAAGAGTCTAGTAGCTTAATTTTGAGTAAGTCTCCCCCTAAATTGAAAGACCCGGGTAGTTTCTCTATTACCTGTGCTATAGGAGATGTTGTGATAGATAAGGCTTTATGCAATCTGGGAGCTAGTGTCAGTGTCATACCTTATACTATTTGTCGTAAGCTTAATTTGAGTCACCTAAAAATGACCAATATTACCCTACAGATGGCTGATAGATCTGTTAGGCGGCCTTTAGGTATCTTAGAAGACGTGCCAGTGAAAGTAGGCAAGTTTTTTATTCCAGTGGACTTTATTGTGTTAGATATTGCTGAGGATAACCGTACCCAAATTATTTTGGGAAAACCGTTTTTATGTACAACCGGGGCTATTATACATGTCAAACTTGGGCGTTTGACTCTGACAGTAGGGGATGATGCAGTTTCATTCAGTTTAGCAGAGACTTTGTCTAGACCAATGATAGAAGATACTTGTTATTCAGTTGATGTTATTGATGAGTCTTCTTATGAGGTTTGGTCGGATTCCTTGGTAAGGGATCCGTTAGAGTCTTTGATGCTTTTAGATGAGTGTGCAGATTATTCAGATGACGATGACGCTGCATTGGAGTTGCTTAGAGATGCTAGAGTTGAGTGGGAGTTTACTGACGCCGAGGAGGAACAGTTGGAACACTTGGTGTACCCCTTGTGTTCAGTTGAGGTAAAGGTTCCCGAGCGTAAGACCCTTATTTCTCACCTTAAATATGTTTTTCTTGATGATACTGAGCAATTTTCAGTCATTGTTAGTGCTAAATTGAATGACAGTCAGTTAACTGCTTTATTGACTGTTCTTAAGAGAAACAGGAAGGCTATGGGATATTCATTGGATGACATTAAGGGCATCAGCCCTTATGTTTGTATGCACAGGATTGAGCTAGAAGAGGGTCACAAACCTTGCAGGCAGGCTCAGCGGAAGCTGAATCCGAAGATGAAGGAGGTTGTGATGGCTGAGGTTATGAAACTAGTCGATGCAGGTATTATTTATTCAGTTGGTCACCCCAAATGGGTAAGTCCAGTTCAGGTTGTACCCAAAAAGGGAGGCACGACAGTTGTTAAAAATGAACAAAATGAATTAATACCTACTAGACTAGTGACAGGGTGACGAATGTGTATAGATTATCGGCAATTAAATGCCGCCACTAAGAAAGATCATTTCCCCCTTCCTTTCATTGATCAGATGATAGAGAGGTTAGCTTCTCATGAGTTTTTCTGTTATCTGGATGGGTACTCTAGGTTCTTTCAGATCACAATTCATCCGGATGATCAGGAAAAGACTACTTTTACTTGTCCTAAAGGTGTATTTGCTTATCGCAGGATGCCTTTTGGTTTGTGTAATGCCCCCGCTACCTTTCAAAGGCGCATGATGGGGATATTTTCTGAGTATATAGAGTCTATCATGGAAGTCTTTATGGATGACTTCAGTGTCTATGGGAATGATTTTGATAATTGTTTAGCTAACCTTGAGAAAGTTTTGCAGCGCTGTATCGAGGTTAATCTGGTGCTAAACTGAGAGAAGTGCCATTTTATGGTTAATAAGGGCGTAGTCCTTGGGCACTTAGTCTCCGAAAGGGGTATTGAGGTAGATAGAGCAAAGGTGCAAGTGATTCAGCAATTGCCGCCTCCTGTTAATGTTAAGGGGGTGAGGAGTTTTCTTGGTCATGCTGGCTTTTACTGCCGGTTCATCAAGGACTTCTCAAAAATTGCTAAACCACTTACACAATTGCTATTAAAGGATGCTCCTTTTGATTTTACTGATGATTGTCTTTCTGCTTTTAACACGTTGAAACAGGCTTTGGTCTCTGCACCCATTATTCAGCCGCCTGACTGGACGCGGCCGTTTGAGATTGTGTGCGACGCTAGTGATTACGCACTAGGAGTTGTGCTGGGTCAAAGGAAAGACAAGGCTTTGAGTGCGATTTACTATGCGAGCCGAACTCTGGATGAGGCTCAAGTGAAATATGCTACCACTGAGAAGGAGCTTTTAGCTGTTGTTTATGCGCTTGATAAATTTAGATCATATTTGCTGGGTTCTAAAGTTATTATTTTTACTGATCATGCAGCGCTGAAACACCTTTTGAATAAGAAAGAAGCTAAGCCGAGGTTGCTGAGATGGATACTCCTTTTACAGGAGTTTGATTTGGAGATTAAAGATAAGAAAGGCGCAGAAAATGTTGTAGCTGATCACCTGTCACGTTTAACGCAGCAGGAGGGGGAGGATTCTCTTCCTATTAATGATTCATTTGCTGATGATTCGTTATGTACTGTCTTTTCTGTGCAATCTAATAATGGTGTTGAACCTTGGTTTGCAGATTACGCTAACTATGTTGTCAGTCAGGCGCCGCCACCGGGTTTATCTTATCAGCAGCGGAAGCGGTTTTACCACGATGCAAAACACTACTTTTGGGATGATCCTTATATATTTAAGGAGTGCGCAGATGGTCTTTACAGGCGGTGTATTCCGCAATGGGAGACCAAAGCTATCATGGAAGGCTGCCATTCAGCTCCTTGTGGCGGTCACCACGGTCCATCGCGCACCGTGGCTAAGGTATTGCAGTCAGGTTTTTATTGACCAACTCTTTTTGCTGACTGTAAAGTTTTTGTTGCTAGTTGTGATGCTTGTCAGCGAACGGGAAACATTTCCAAGAGACATGAGATGCCTCAGAATGGCATTTTAGAGGTCGAGATTTTTGATGTTTGGGGCATTGATTATCAAGGACCATTCCCGTCTAGTCAAGGTAACAGGTATATTTTGGTTGCTGTAGATTATGTGTCTAAGTGGGTGGAAGCAATTGCCACTCCAACTTGTGATGCCAGGACTGTGATTAAGCTGTTTTGTAAGTCTATTTTCCCCCGTTTTGGTGTCCCTAGGGTCGTCATTAGTGATCGGGGTATGCATTTTAGGGAACAACAGCTGACTGCCTTATTGTCTAAGTACGGTGTCAAACATCGTAGGGGTTTGGGGTATCACCCTCAAACTAGTGGGCAAGTTGAAGTCTCTAATAGGGAACTAAAAGAGATTTTGTGTAAGGTAGTGTCTAAATCACGGAAGGACTGGAGTGCTAAACTTGATGACACGTTATGGGCTTATAGGACTGCTTTTAAAACACCTATTGGTGCTTCACCGTATCAATTAGTATATGGAAAATCATGTCATTTACCTGTTGAACTTGAGCATAAAGCTTGGTGGACTATCCGCCAACTTAATTATGATGTTGACTTGTGTGGTGAGCAACGTTTATTGCAGCTAGATGCGCTGGAGGAATTTCGACTGAACGCTTATGATAGCTCCCGTATCTACAAGGAGAAGACTAAGCGTTGGCATGACAAAAGAATCGTACCACGTGAGTTTCAGATTGGGCAGAAAGTGTTGATATTTAATGCCCGTTTGCGATTATTTCCTGGTAAGCTGAAATCCAGGTGGACTGGCCCTTATACAGTGACTGGCGTCACTAAGTTTGGTTCAGTTGAGGTAGAAGACTCCGCGGGGAATCGATTTAAGGTCAATGGGCATCATGTGAAGCATTACTATGGAGCTGACGACATTGTTGGTCGCGTCGAAGTGCTCTACTTCGACGAGTTTGAGGAGCTTGGCGATTGATGCTCCTAGGTCGAGCGGGACCTTTTAAACCTGCGCTTTTCGGGAGGTAACCCGTATTGTATTTTGTTGTACCTTATTTCAGACGTTTTTGTGTGTTTTTATTTCTATTTTTGCGTGCTACAAACGCTTTTAATCTCGTTTTGCATAATTTCTCAGAATATATGCTGAATTGTCGCTTGCTGATGCGACATTGTTCTCGATCGAGGGATACATCTCCTCGATCGAGTGGTTTTGCGCGCCTGAGTTCCTCGATCGAGTCTTGCTGTTCTCGATCGAGAGCCTTTCTTCTCGACTGGATCCCTGCTGTCTTCGATCGACCCCCATGCACCTCGATCGAGAGGTTCTCTTCTTGATCGAATGCCATCCTACAACTGTTTTGGTCGATCGAGCCCTTTTGCCCACCTCACTTTCTGGTTCGGTTTGGGGAGGTTCGTGGTGCGCGTTAATTGTAAGTTTCCAATTCACTCTTTTAGTTTGCATTTCTTTTTCCTTTGCTTTGTACAATGGGGACATTGTACAATTTGGTTTGGGGAGGTTATGCATCCATATCTGTCTGCATATTGCTTTTATTGCATTTCTGTTATCACGTTTCGTTTCTGTATGCATTGTTTGTTAAATTCCAAAAAAATCACATAAAAATGAAAAATTTTCACGTTTATTTTAGCATATTAGTCGAGTCGGAACAGTCATTCTCTCACCCTTCATTTGGTCCTTATTTAAGCCTTGCACGGTCATTATATTTGGCATAGTCATTACGAGTTTTTGTTTGAATTTGATGCTGAACGAATAGACTTGACCTAATATTTTGGCAACCTACTTACATTTTCTAAGGTTTAGAGCTTATATATAAACTGGTGACATCCATGACCGGTTTCATGTAGGAATGTGAGTAGTTACTCCCATGTTTCATCACATTGCATGTATATGATATTTGATGCTTATTGCCTGCACGTATTGGTTTGTGGTCGGTATCGCATGTTTGGAGAGTGCTTGCAAATTCCCTTTTCTCATTTTACCCCATTTTAACTCCACATTAGCCAAATTTACCAGTTGCCCCGAAACTACAATCTAAATTTAGCCTACCTTTGCTGAGCTAGTTAGTAGTTTTGTGGAATATATTCTATTGTATCGGATTTTGGCTCGTATTTCTTATATTGGAGTGGGTATTTGTGAAAAAAAGAAGAGACGGAAGAAAGAAAGTCCTCGATCGAGAGCTATTCCAGTCGATCGAGTGGTTTTGTCTAGAATTTTCCTCGATCGAGTGGCTCAGCTTACTCGATCGAGATGTTTGCCACTGTTCAGCCGCGAAAAAAAAAGGAAAAAATGAAAAAAAAAAATGAAAAAAAAATCAGAAAAGAAAAAGAAAAAAAATATAATAAGTGGCTGAAATTTTTATATTTACACCTCCTATGCTTATTTATATTTTACGAGGTGTATTGTTGGTGGATTTTGTGTTGTATTTGCCAAATATAAAGGCAATGAGCTTATTTTTGATGATTGGAAGAGCGGAATGCGTTTATTTATGGTCTTGATTAGGTTCTAGCTCGGCTATTTTACCTTCACATTCCCATAATTTGTTTTGCCCTTTCTTACCAATTAGCCTCACTTATCCAAATCTTGTAAGTATTCGGCATGTGATAGTCCTTGAACGGTGGTTATGCGTGTGTATGGTGACTGAATCTTTTATCATGTTAGTTAGCGATGCATGGCCACTTGGTCGTAGTTAGGTGAGCGACTATTTTTCTCCTTCTCTCTTAGACATATTTTATGCTTACCCTTTGCTTTGATGAGAGAAGAGTGACCCGTGAGAGTCCGATATTGAAGGTCTAGCAAGGTTGACGGTTCAGTGATTTTTCGAACATATTATAGCTCGTTTGCATGTGACATTGTTGCTGAGTTTTGACCGTTGCATTAAATTGGTTTGAGTAGACTATTTGTAGTGGTCACGAGTTTGTCTGTTCCATTAGTTGTTTGCATCCTATTTGCTTGAGGACAAGCAAAGGTTTGGTTTGGGGAAGTTTAATTTGATGCGTGCATTTTATATAGACCTTTTAGGCCTTTTTGGCACGCATTTCTATGCCTATTTTGTAGTATTTTACTATAAATGCCCCCGAATAGTCTACTTTGGTTTGTTTTGTATTAATTTGCAGATACGAACCAGAATGACGAGAAACCAGCCTAATATGGTCCTCTAAGCATGCATTTGAGAGTTGGAACGGAAACTAACTGCCTCGGGATGCGTGAAGATAGCTCAAAGGGGTGAAAAGACGAGTCAACTATCCTAAAGCTGTCGATCGAGTGCTTTATGTGCTCGATCGACCACATTCCCTGATACAAGGCCTCGATCGAGTATCATTCTCCTCGATCGAACACTTTCTAAGAGAGGTTTATTCGATCGACCAATTTTAAGGAAGATTCTCCTCGATCGAGTGACTAGTTTGCTCGATCGAGGAGTTATTGCTAATGGGCCGCGTGAATTACTATGCTGAGTTTTGAGCGCAAGATATTTTTATTCTTATGATTATATAGAACGATAGTCTTGAGTTATGACTCACTTCTCCTTTTACCTAGAAACTCTTCCACTGTTACTTTCTCCTTCGACTATTTTGGATCGATTTTTGTGCTCTTCCATTCTACTCTTCCTTTGTAATTCGGTATTATCGCTCTATTTCAATTTAATTCGTTTAATCATGTTGTTCATTATTTCTTCCATCGTTGTTATTGTTTTTCCCCCAATTATGCGTAGCTAATTTAATTGCTAGGATTTAGGGGAGCCATGGCAAAACTAGGATGAATTATTAGTTTATTTTGATTAAGATCCGTATGTTCTGTTGCAATTTAATTGTCTTTTAATTGTTTGAGTCGACGTATTCAATTGATTGAATTGATACCCCCTTGACCTAGATCGAAAGATTGGAATAGGGCAGATCTGCGACGTACATTAGGATTAGTGCTAATTAGGGCGAAAGCTAAGTTAGTACTGTCTTAGGGCGATTAGCGGACCGAAAGGACCTTATCATTACCCACGGACCTGATCAAGATATGCATGTTTTTTAGTCCGACCTTTATGCCATGGTGAACCGACAATCCTAGTTCTCCGTCTCTATTATTTTCTCTACTTTATCTCTCTTTCCCTTGATCTTCGTAGTTTAGAAACATACAAATACAACCCCCCATTTTGGTTACTTAGACGGACTTAGTTAGCTATAGGATTCCTATCTCCCTGTGGATTCGATACCCGACTGCCTTTACTGCATTTAGTTGAGACCAGTTGGTTTTACTTTTGATAGGGTTGCGACAGCCGTGTCACTACCTTTCAACCTCCATCGTAAGATCGGAAGCCTCGGTGGTAGGTTAGACCATGCACTATACTAGTAGGGAAGGTAGGGTGTACGCGTGTCGCTAACCCTTCCCGACCTAAGAGCCGTAAGATCGGAAGCCTCGGCCCAATTCTATCATGACCTTGACCAAACATTAGACTCATCCTTTGGATTGCCATTTGATCACCCATATGAACCCACTCTTCCTAGTTCTTCTCCTTTGTTGTTTTAATCCTTGTTATTTACTTGATTTCATTAGTTTAGTCTACAAACCTCTTCAAATCGTGACAACCCTTGCACAACTAGAATTGGATTGATTTACTTGAGTACCTCCGTCCTTTGGGTTCGACCGCTACTTACTACTTGCTAGTTTGTTGAGTATAAATGTGTTTGAGTGAGTGAACAACGACCCGCTCATCAACTACCTTATTTAAGAAAGAATATATTTTCAAGGGAAATGGTTTACAATGTGATAAAAAAAATATAACGTCATATATATCCTTATATAATATGAGAAGATAAATAAAAAATCTTAAGTGGGGAGTAACATTTAAAATAAGATAACATAATAACACAAAAATATAACATTGTAACACATTTATATTTTTAAGATATGAAGCGAAATTTTGGAATATTAATCAAATAATAGTGCATTAATCAAGCAAAAGAGATTTATACCAAAAATATAACCGAGATTTATACCAAATTTTGGAATATTGAGTAGAGACTAATTAATTAATTACGTAATAATTTTGATGTATTTTGTTATATTATAACACTAAATGAAAGTAGTATCACTTTTAGCAAACATTTTTATTGAAACAACTCATTTAATAAACCCCCTGAAAATACCGTGCTGTAGCACGTGATCTTAACAAGTGAATATTAATGATTTAAATATATATTTTATTAAATGTTAATGTACTTGATGTCTTCATTAGTTGATTACTTGTATTTTTAATGTACTCATTTAATGTGCTTAGGCCGTGCCGTGCCTTGGCACGAGAATTTCCAAAAAACGCTGCCGCGGCCCGCTTCTAACCCGTCCGTGTCGTGCCAATGCCTTAAGTACTATTCATCCGTGTCATGCTGTGTCCGTGCCGAACTCGTGTCGTGCCCATGCCGCCCACCGCCCGGCCTAGATTGCCATCTCTAGGTACATACACCATAGAATATCCTTTTTTTTTTTTTTTTACTTTGTCATTGAATAAGGAAAATAAAAGACCAGAAAGAAAGAAATAAATACAATTTTGTTCCAAAATTTCCAACCTACCTCGTAATGTCATTTTTAACAAACTGCCATCAAATTTACAGCGTATATACCCAAATTCACCTATTATTCATCTCGTTGACGTTTTAAGTATTTCTCTACCCGTTAATTAAATAAATTGCAAAATGACTAAAATAACCTCATTATATTTCTTCAACCTCACAGTTACCCTCACCTTACCAACTATCTCCACAGACCATTCGCCATCACCTTACCTCTCTCCTACCCCCAACCACCGCAAAGACCCAATATTGTCGACCATTCAAACTACAATGAAACCGTCCTTAACCACCAAACACACCACGAACTCACTACCAACAACCATAGATTCACCATGACGCTACACCTTCCCCAAAACTCGGCATTTGCCACCGACGTGGTGTGTGGATGGATGTGTGGGTGGTGATAAGGAAGGAAGTCGATATTAAGGGTGACATGGTGTTGATGGTGGTCCGTCTGGTGCACAATCATAAGGTTGACGCGGTTTTTGGGAGCAGAGGTGGTAGGCATGGCCTCGTGAGGTGGGTTTGTTTTGTGGTGTGTGGTTAGGGTGATCGACATAGGTTGGGTGGTTGCGATGGTTGATGGTAGGTGAAGATTTGGGTGTGTGATCATGTTTGTCGGGTGTTGGGGTGTGAAGATTTGGTTGTTGGAGTTCAACTGATGGTCTAGTTTATGAGCTTTATTATAATGTTTTCGACTTCCGTTGTAAACTTGGTGAGCTCCTTTACGTAAACATTAAGTTCAAAACTTATGATGTAACTAAAAAAACAATACATATAAGTTCGGTTAAAGTTGAGTTGATGTTAAAAAAAATTAAAATGTAACTTACAAATTTTAAAACGCTTAGAAAAAATACACATAAGCACAATTAGATTTGATAAGGTAGTACAATACTATTGTACATATGCATGTATAATGCTTTTTTCCATGGGGTGGAGGGGTGAGGGGCTAGTCTGATGGAGGGAGATAAAAGACACTTAATTTGGTTATTGTGGATGGAGGAAATTCGATCCAAGGGGGTTTTCAAAAACATGGAGTCGACACCAAGGTTTAAGAAAAACTCGGAAACCCGTTTTTGAGAAAAAAGTTCGTGTCTGGGTACTGATATAATTCCATTTTAACCCATTTTGCTACTACTTTTAGGCCTCTTTTACCCCTTAATTCATGCAACAACTAGTTATCTTAAGTGCATTCTAGCATGAATAACTCTTATACCCCGACTCGTATTTTGAGTATAGTTCGAGGTTTTTCTACCTTCTACTTTACATTTTTCTTAGGAGGGCAAGAGCGGGGGATGGAGCATAAAAGCCAAAGTCATCAAGCTGGATGAAGTGAAAAAGGAGTCAAACAAGGATGAAAAAAGCCAAGAAGCATTTTGGAGCTAAAATTGATCAATCCTACCATCTGGTGAAATTTCATACGTCGGGCGAAATTTTCACCCTTCGTCAGTTTTTCGTTTTTTAGGTTATATTTTGCACTGGACGAAAATTTCACCCGCCCCGCAGGGACAAAGCTAGGACAAAATAAGAACCCGGGCCGATTGTCATTTAAATCAATGTGTACACAGTCTCACACCACTAAGTTTACGTAGTCTATACAAAGTACTCCGTAATATTTATTCTTATTTAATCATTGAATTATACATTGGTAATTTCAAACAACTTCATATCTTATAAAGAGTTTATTTTAATGACAGCCTTTAGAACGTATAAAATTACAAGTATAAATATTAATAATAAATTTCTTAGAAGACGATTTGAACAAAGTCGTACAAATCACTTTTAATAAAATATACGTCCAATCACAATAAGTTAAGAAAATTTTAGAAGCAAAAAAAAAAAAAAAAAACCCCAGATAGAGTGGGAGTAAATCGCGACAAACATGTCTTATGGTTAATGTGTTACTTTTTGAAAGTAATAAGAGGTCATTGCTAGAAATCCTAAATCGACATTGTTGCATAAAAGCTATAGCCTTACAATCCAAATAGGATTTTATACTCAAGAGTAGATTTACTTTAAAGTGATAGTTTCTTCACAGTAAATAGAGCTTTAGAGTACCTAATTGCGTAGATGAACATGAAGATGTTAATCTAGACAAATCATGTTAGGGTTTGCCACATTTTTCATTTTGATGAAGCATGACAAATGATATTAAAATCACTTTTCTAAATGGGCATTTAGAGAAGGATGTGTATGAGACACAAACCTTAGATATAGATCTAAGAATTCTAACATGGTATGCAAGCTTGCTTAAGGGATCCAAGATTGGTCTTAAATAAGCATCAAAGGATTGTAATAATGACATTTTTTCATTGGGTTATTTAATGACAATACTCCAAACTAATGATGTGCTTCTTAAATTACTCCGAACTTCATTTTAACTACCATTATACCAAACTATCACATCTATTCTCTTTTACTAAAACAAGTGGATGTGATACCTGCTATACCGGTTAATTTACGAAAACATAGCAATTAATCTTCTTTAATCTTATTCTTCTCCAGTAACACCACAACCCACACCCTATTGATCCCTTCTTCTCCAGATTACCAAACCCCATTAATTCCCTCCCTCCTTACCAATTACCATCTTCATTCACATGATACGAAGTATCATCTACCTCAACCTCCTTTCACTCCTCATTATCATCTACTCCAGATTCATCCCCAATTCCAAATTATCATCCCTTAAATCAAGCTTATCATCTTCAATCTTTGTGCAAATGTCATTCACAATCAATTGTTTCACAGACACAACTCCAACGGCATAAATCTAACCCTAAATTCCTCGATTGCAACCGCCTTCTTCACTCCCTATCATCATCATCATTAGCAATCTCAACAAGAACATCTCAATAATTCTATCACTCACTAAATTAAAGAAGCAACAGCCTTCCTTATCTTGAATTGTAGTCTTGACATTATCGATGGTATCACTACATTCAACTTCAAGAGTGATGGTTCTCACAAAGATCTGTATCTTCAATTCACCTACCTTTTGCTTTCTATCTCCTGATTTTTGCTTTCATATGAAACCAGTCAAAGCTCTATGTAGTTTGTTTTTAGGAAATATTTGCAATTTGGTATTTTCTGGGTTTGTAGTGTCAGAGATTCAATTAGGTGAACTAAGGGTTCTGTGTGTTTTTATTGAATATTTTGTAATTTAAAGAGGGTTTTCTGGGTTTTCCAGATTATTTAGTATAGGGAGAGGAAAAAGATTAAGATCATCAATAATGAGAAAAGTGAGACGTTTTTACCTGCTATTGTAGGTTAATAAAGGGTCAATACTATTAATAGCGAAGGGGTGTAATAGTTTGTTATATTAGTAGTTAAATTATAGTTCGGAGTATTTTGAGAAGCACTTCAATAGGTTGGAGTATTCTCATTAAATAACCCTTTTTCATTTCGTGTGATAATTGAGAATGGTTTTATTCGACGTATCGAAGAATCATGATTATACATGAAGTTTAGTGGGAGCAAAAGTTAATTTTCCATGTCATATATGTAGATAACATATTACTCATTGAGAATGATGTACCAATGCTCTCTTCCGTGAAGGAGCGATTGGGAGACTAGGAAGAGGTGCAATGCATCCTAGATTTCTGAATCTATGGTGTTATATTCAAAAGAATATTGGCATAGAGTCGAATATCTTATGTTGATAAGATCTTTCATCTCTTAAGCATCAACAAATTGAGAAGGTTCCCATGTCGATGAATGTGAGATTACTTAAGACCAGTTGTAATCACCCACTGAACCTATGAGTTGTTGAATGCATGAAATCGGATCCTAATGTTTCCGCCATTGGATCGATCATGTATGCCATAATATGCACACAACCTAATGAATTGTATGCCATGTGCATAACAACTTAATAACAAGCCAATTCAATTAAAGGTCACTGAATAGCCGTCAATGTAACACCCTCATATACCAAGGCCTCTTACCAGGGACTGCCCTAGCATATAAGGATGCTACCATCTCGGTTGCCCGAGGTAGTGAACATCATAGATAACAATAAGAGACAATTTATTATAAAAAGTTCGTCGTTTAAAGGTTACATCAAAACTGTCTCAAAACCAACAAAACCAAAACAACTGTCTGACAACAAAACTGAAACTAAAACAACTGTCTGACAACAGCCTCGTCACCGCAGCCACTCATCGCAACAAGTGAAAACCCTACGTTCATTAATGTGCACATCCTCCTTGCGATGGGAGTCACAAGGAGCGATCGAAGGGCGTGGACCATTTCCCATATGGACTCACTCAGCCGGAACCGGTTTTCAGCCGGAACATCATATCACACAATGGATAACAGGAATCACATAATCAGCCTTAACAACCAATCAATACATATCGTCACAATTGAATTACTGAGTAGGGAAACCCTACCTGATAGCAAATCCGCAAGCAAAGCACAATCAATCGGCTATAAGGGCTCCTCTACGAAGTCACCGCCTAACAATTACAACACATATAATCAAATAGTGCCCTAATCATGTTCTCATACAAATCTACCGAATCAATCGTAAAGGAATAACGCAAGATGTAGATCTTAGTAACACTTACGAAGTAGCGACGGAGAAAGGCGAATATCCGAACTCTAGCTTGGCGTAGGAATGATTAGGAATGATTTAAGGGTTTTGTGAAAAGTGAAGATACGTAAAACTGTAACTGATGATATGCCAAGTCCTTTTATAATTATAAATCATTCCTAATTAAACCTAAGTCGGTTCGCCTAACCCGACGGACTACTCGGTCGAGCTACAGTGTTACTCGGCCGAGTAATCGATACTCGGCCGAGTGTTCCTGTACTCGATCTAGTACACACTTGGCAGACCTTCTGCCCAATAAGTCACAATGTCTACTCGGCCGAGTAGACACTATTCGGCCAAGTAGACCCTTAACAGAAATCGGGGTATTACAGTCTTCCCTCCTTAAAAATGAACTTCGTCCCCGAAGTTCAAACCCATACCTATATAACATAAACACCCTCAACAATGTAGATCACAACAATCATCATGTACCTAATCCAACCAATTCAACCGCAACTCCAAAGTACTATAATTATCATGACGTATAGTTCACCGCTTTGCTACCATTCTTTTATTAACAATACACAACTCATACATCTCCATAATCTACCCTCTAATTACCAACATGAAATGTTACATTCTACCACCCTTAAAATGAACTTCATCCTCGAAGTTTGCTCAAACTCATACTCGTCACTACCCAAGTCCGTTAACACTATTTCAATCATACATACCTATAACATTACTCTATATCCATTCATTTCAAACATATAACTCCACGAGTACAACCAATATCTTTAACAACATAAATCACCGGTCCATCCTTCGTTCTATAATTAAAACTCAAAGCTTCTATAACCGCAGTGCGGCATCCTACCCCTCTTAAGACAACTGTTACGTCCTCGTAACCCAACTAGTACCAGATCCTTATTTGTTCCTTCCTCTTATCACCATCTTATGTCACTGATAGCCGGCTATAACCCCAACACCGATAATCACTCCTAATTCCAAGGCTCTCTCCCTCTCCAACAGTCATCACACCTCTAATCATTTTGCACACCATCTGATCTTTACCCGAAAATCTTCAACATAACCACCAACTTAAATCCTCAACACTACCACACAATCCCATTCTTCCTTATTCACGCACCTATCCCTACCACATCAGTCACGATCCATAAGTTATTACACACCTACTAGGTCCTCAAGCTTCCGTTTTATTCACTCGTCAAACTCGTCAGTAACTAACATGATACTATTTCGTAAACACTCCATACTTACCTCATGCTCCGCTAAAAGATTATGAACCAACTCCAACTTCCAGTTCAGTACACACATGTTTTGCTAATTACTTATCACCACTATGTCAACAAAAGTATCGTCTAACATAAGATCGAAAGTGTTTTCAATCACCTTCCACCACTATGTTTCTTCCACAAGGTATCCTTGTAACTATGACAACGCCGACCACATGTAAGACTGTCTTCCATACTATACTCTAGTATCACCCACAAGTAAAAATTAAAGAAAACAACAGTAAACAAAACAACAATCTATATACCCATACTAAACTGGCGTAATCTTTCAAAAGTTCATCCCACAAGTAGTCCACCTATTATGCCACAACTGATGACGGCATCACAACACCGTTTCAAACAGCAGCACCGCAGTGCGAAAGTACCCGCATCGCAACACGGAGTACCGTGCCGGATCGCAACCCGGAACACAACAACCACATTGCCAAAGAACAGAGTCTCGACTCAACGGTAACCTCACGACCCATTCAGCTACCCATTATCCTTTTTCAATATCGTCTTACTAGACCACCGAAATACATCATACTAAACGAATTAAACATATAGCAGCTTTATGTAAGTCATACCATGCCATTACTCATTTGGTCAGAACCTCACACAAACACTCACACATATTATAGACCAATAATAAAATCTACCCAGCCAATCATGATCACGTAAGTTACCACCCGATAACATATATCCACACACAAGGTTAAACTCATATGCCCTTCATATCATATTCTTCCGATTCACAAACTTACTACCAACCAACCAAAGTACCATATCCTCAATGCTCAACTACTAGCCAATGTCTCCTATATCCATATCTTATACTTCCTCGTACTCGTAACAACGCGGTCTCCACAAAATCAACTACCTTTGAACGGCTAACTTCCTATTTCACAACATCATCTTTAATCACTACTTGCAAAGCCACGACACCGCAATCATTCATATCGCAACCCCCTTACAAGTACCTCTAACTATAACAGTTCATTTTCCTATCTTCGCTTACGATCCGAAATAACGAACTCTATCAAATCCATTAACAAAATCACCTTCATATCCATACCAATTTTGTCTATGATTATATCATCACCTAATTCACCACAGAGTCACATACCATGCGAATATTCTACCAACTTCTTACTCCCTTAATTCCTCCAAAACTTATGATTAACAAGTCGTCCCGCAATTCATATACATCTCTTAACTCACACCCTCATGATAGTATCCTACATCTCCATGATTCCTTACTTTTATGTCCCATAACCTTTGTTAACATTCACTCGACTTACTCCCTTACAGCCTAGTCCTTTAATCTTTCTGTTACCTTCTCCTTACTTCCCAAAAAAAATAATCAAGTCCTATTAGCCCATATCAGTACATTCTCATCCATTTCTTATCCATAATTCCTCTCATCATGCTACTCACTCATACTCACCACTAATAAGTCCATACTTTGAAAAAAATTACTCTTTAATCAACTACACATTTCCTTAATGCTTCCAGAAGCCATAATTCGTTCCATCCCGTTACCTTCTTAAAGTACTTACACACTAGCTAGGTCCGCTAATTGGTAATCCAAATTCCCAAACACAACCTCTATATACATATCCACATTGCGGCATAAACCGTTCCAAGCTCACTAAACACCAATCTTTTCCTTTTTCCTATGACGACCTTCCATCACTTATTCCTCACCCAATACCGCCATACTTACCTATCCCCATACGTCCCTATATATACATATATTCCTAATTACCATAATTTTGACATCCTCCATTCCATACTTTTCTTTCTCGCATTTCTCGAATTTGCGTTACCACTCTTATCATCACTCAACCGTATATGGTTATCACAACACCTCTTAAGCCAACATCCACTTAACTCATCATAACTCACAAAACGTGCTCCTCGCCTCAATAAGTTCATCAATTCACTTCCCCTCTATCCGTCACGATCACCCATAACCAAACAACTCTCTCACAACCATGCAAATCACAAGGTGGCACTTTCCGCATTATTAGGTTCGTCTAAGACATGTAATAAAACCAAAATACCCGTAAGACAACACTTTAGAAAACAAAACAACGCTAGAAATGTTAATAAAACTTCCAAATAGGTCAAAAGGTAGGCGTAGGCCCATAACAGAGGTCACTAGGTCGAATACTAAGACTACTAGGTCGAGTAAGGACTACTCGGTCGAGTACTCACTCTACTCGGCCGAGTGGCTACATACCCTCCAGAAGCTACTGTAAAATAAAAACACCCAAACTCGGTCGAGTAACAGTAACACTCGGCCTAGTATGGACTACTCGGTCGAGTAATAGTAACACTCGGCCGAGTATGGACTACTCGGTCGAGTAACAATACACTCGGCCGAGTAAATTCTCAGCAGCGTCCAATTTTCGTAAAATGGTCATATCTCACTCGTTTCTTGGTCATTTTGGGCGTGTGATCTATCGTTAGAATCGTAAGAGAACAAGTTATCACCTCGACTTGGAATCACAACAATATCATTCTTAGAACTCTACTTATGACCATTTAAAGACAACCCTTCTGTAATCGAACCTCATACAAATCAAATTTTCGTAACAAAACAACTTAAGCATCAATAACAAAGACAAAAACAACTCAATGCTCTTAAAACCAGTTTAATAAGTGAGTTTTTATCATACCCATATGTACATTAACCACAAGACTCATATATACACATGCTAGAAATCATGTACATCCCTTCTTACCGCATTCATGCTCATGCTCCCAAACAAAATTGTATACATTGTATCACATCAATATGCAACTCAAATAAACGTATCACGGTTGGTGCTACTCGTATATTTCTATGGTACAAAAGGCCATATAATAAATATCAATTCATGCTTGTATACTAGAACATATAATTCACATTATCAAATAACGTATCCACATGCTTCTATTCCGACCATTACGATAACTATTATCATGCCAAAACTTCCATTAAAACATGTCAAAACATCTATTATTCATCCATATGCATACTTCCATACTACCTTTCATCTCACCTCAATACTCATGCATCCTCTTTCTCATTCAAGTTAATGTTAAAACATAAACAACCATAGCACAACACATAGACAACACACGACACATATCCCCCCGGTGAACGGTTCTAAGTTGTAAGGGCAAATTGCGGCTTTAGGACGTCTCCCAAGCCCTTGCGGTAGATCCAAACAACTTTTCCCCGGGTTCATTTTAATTAGACACCCTAAGTTCATTTTGTTCATTGGTTAGGTTCCAAAATTGTTCGCTCTGATACCACTTTGTAACACCCCCATATACCAAGGCCCCTTACCAGGGACTGCCCTAGCATATAAGGATGCTACCATCTCGGTTGCCCGACGTAGTGAACATCATAGATAACAATAAGGGACAATTTATTATAAAAAGTTCAACGTTTAAAGGTTACATCAAAACTGTCTCAAAACCAACAAAACCAAAACAACTGTCTGACAACAAAACTGAAACTAAAACTGAGCGGAAGCTACAACTGTAGAACTAGACTCGGCCGTGTCCCCTCCATCCGACTCCATCAACATGATCACTTGCTACAAACTGCTCACCACCCCCGATGGATCACATCAGGTCAAAGACAACATAAACGGGGTCAACAACCAATACTAGTCTTATCATCAACGCAACATAAACAATATCAGCAGCGGAAGTCAATCATTTAATCACAATCCCTTCAGCCAGATACCCATCGCAACAGGTACCCATATCAGCCAGTGACACAGCCTCGCCACCGCAGCCACTCATCGCAACAAGTGAAAACCCTAGGTTCATTAATATGCACATCCTCCTTGTGATGGGAGTCACAAGGAGCGATCGAAGGGCGTGGACCATTTCGCATATGGACTCACTCAGCCGGAACCGTTTTTCAGCCGGAACATCATATCACACAATCGATAACAGGAATCACATAATCAACCTTAACAACCAATCAATACATATCGTCACAATTGAATTACTGAGTAGGGAAACCCTACCTGATAGCAAATCCGCAAGCAAAGCACAATCAATCGGCTATAAGGGCTCCTCTACGAAGTCACCGCCTAACAATTACAACACATATAATCAAATAGTGCCCTAATCATGTTCTCATACAAATATACCGAATCAATCGTAAAGGAATAACGCATGATGTAGATCTTAGTAATACTTACGAAGTAGCGACGGAGAAAGGCGAATATCCGAACTCTAGCTTGGCTTAGGAATGATTAGGAATGATTTAAGGGTTTTGTGAAAAGTGAAGATACGTAAAACTGTAACTGATGATATGCCAAGTCCTTTTATAATTATAAATCATTCCTAATTAAATATAATTCGGTTCGCCTAACCCGACTGATAGGGTGTCGCACATCTATGCAAAAATACCCTAGAGTACAACAAGTAAATGTAGTATATAGGGGTCGAATTCCACAGAGAGCAAGGTAGTTGCTATGTAATTGTTATGGATAGAATTTTATCTCGGTAGGTTTATCGATTTGGTTGGTTGGTTTGAAAACAATGATAAAAGCAATAATAATAAAAAGCATCTAGAGATTTCGGTTCAACATGTAAAAGATGTAAATGCATGAGATAAACATGAGATGTTATTGTATTGTTTAGTTGTTTAGGTCAATGACACCCGCCTCTCGACATTAGCATCATCAACCATAGAATGGTCCATTGATCTCTCGATTTAGTTCATTCTACCTACGCATACAAATGTCCTTCTCAAGTCCCTCGTCTCTCGATTAATGGAACGAGTTAAAACATAGCAAGCATGTGAAGGAAACAACATAAACAACATTTTACATCTACTACTTACTCATTTTGCAAATACTTTTGTTACATGTTTCCCCTAGTCCCTAGACTAGTAATCTACTCTAACATAATGGAATAAAACGAAATGTAAACAAATGAAAGAAACAACATAATAAAATAGAAATGAAATACCTTGAAAGGAAATGGAAATGAAGAACAAATACTTGAATGGAAATAACTTGAATATAAATTGGAATTGTAATTGATAAAGGGAAATGTATATTGAAATGTAAATGATATTTAAACTAACCTAAACTAAACTAAGCTAAACTAAGAGAATTATATATGAGAAGGGTGTGTAAGAACGTGTCCAATACAACCCACTATTTATAGTAAATAGGAGGTGAAACATAAACAACTCAAAAGAGCATAGAATGGGTCAAATCTCTTCAATTCTTGATGTAACACCCCGATTTATGAAGGAGCCTTTAGCAAGACATTCCCTAATAAATCGAATTGTTACCATCTCGGTTTCCCGAGGTAGTGAATAACAAAGACAAAGAACCAAAGTACTTTAATTATCATTTGAGTGAATACTGTTTACAAAACCGTACAAGTAAAACTTAACCTAATAAATTACAACTTGCAGCGGAAATAAAACTTGTAACTACGTGGATGACTAAACATAATAAAACCAAAATGAACTAGACACTAAGTCAGGCAATCCAAGCTCTCTTCCCATCCAGCTCCTATCAGTCTCTGAGGTACCTGTCAATCTGCTCCCCATTATAAGGTTAACCGCAAGTGTTCACGAATACATAGGGTCAACCACGAGGTTGAGTAGGGTAATACAATGCAACAAGTATGTATGATATGCGTGCTCCTCTATCACCACCACCATCTCATCACATCTCATAACCCGGATCACCCAGCCATACCGATCCCCGACAGACTATAAATCGACCGTCGTCGATATACCAGCTCAACAGCTGAGGACACCAGGGCAAGTCCTGCAGAACCAGCCTGGGCCTTTATCACAACATCACATCGTATCACCACCGTCACCACCACACCATCCTCCAACTCCAATGCATATGAAATGTTCAACAATAATTAATGCAACATAA
>JAGPOY010000493.1:0-23302 GCA_018983105.1 Silene uniflora | reverse complement strand
ACACAATATATAATTCTGCTTCGATGAAGTCACTTGAGGAATAAGACAAAGTAGAAAGTAAAATTAAGCTAATATGAGAACAGATCGTTCTACACTTTTATAGTTTTATTATAACAACTCGACCAATTGACTTAATGCATCATTATGCAAATTTATAATTAAGAATTGTTTAGAAAAATAAGAGATATTTTATTACTTTATTTCAAAACTGTATTGCTAAAGAGAACTTACATTAAAGGGATAATAGTTAGTAGTTAATAGTTAATAGTTAATTTACAAAGCAAATTATCTTTCTAACAAATTTTTTAAAAAGCATTCCCGTGCAATTTGCACGGGTATAAGACTAGTATATACCAAATGATAATACTCCATATTGAAAAAAAAATCTGTAAAATTTCATATTTTTACGAGTAGCTTCATATATGGAAATTAATTAAAGAAAAAAAAATTTACCAGTAATTCATGCAATTATTATTATTAGAACATTTGCATGCAATCACCGTTGCGGACAAAAACGATAATTGATGGCGTTGACCATCGTGGATCATCTACATGCATGTGGAGGAGTGAATGAAATGATAAATTTTACTAATTGAAAAGAAGTGGATTAGCGTGAGATTTAAGAAGCGTTTTAGAGAGGAAGACAAAGGGTTTGACTGTGTTAATGTGTTTCAGGCTTAAGAGTCAGGGTTTATATGCAACGGCTTTTATTGTACAATAGGTTAAGTGCTTTTGGGTTGGGACAGAATTGGGCTCGGGCATAAGATCTCCCAATTGATTGCTCATTCACTTCAATCAAGTTTTAAACCCAATTTAAGGCTCATTATCCAAATTTTACTTTACTTTACTCAATCTCATGTACTACTAAGTATAAAATTTTTATTTATTGGATAATTTTTAATTACTAATTTTATATCTTTGTACTCACTCTTATATCAATTTCTTAAAAAAATATTCATTGACAAGTTCCGATTACAATTTAATATCTTACTCCTCAATTCCGGTCATCAATAATTTACATTTACTTTGTTTTGAAGGAAAACTAAATAAAGCAGACTTAAATTAATGAACGGGTTGGAAAAAGTAATTTAATAATTTTATTTTATGAAAGAACAAGAATGTAAGGTAAATTAAGCATTTAAATAAAAGTATTATTGTCTTTGATTTAAATCAATTTTTGCTTAGGGTGAGTTTGTTGATGACGATAAAGTAGTATATAGGTTTGGCTGAGGTGAGTCTTGAGAAAGTGTCAGAGTATTTATATGGAGGAGGTGTATAGTTTGGTTAGGGTAAGTTTTGTGCAATCAACTCAATATTTTTGGACTTCGATTAACTTATGATTAGTATTTATCCATCTTTCATGAGCCACAATATTTATGGGTCATCTACAAATCGGTGAATCAAATTACTCTCAACTCGGGCAAGATTTTCCTATATGAAGTTAGGCTTGCCAAATGGGTCAAGTTAAAATACGGGTTGGGTCATATGGATTAAAAAATAATCTAGATTTTTTCTTACCATTTTTTGAAATAGAAAATATAATCTTTTAAAAAAATTGTAGGAATTTAATACTCCTATTAGTATTTTAATCATATTCAATAGATACATTAATTATATTGAAAAAATTATAGAAATAAATATATCTTTGATCCAACGGGCTGACCCGTTTAAAACGGGTATCTACTACCATTAACAGGTCATTTCAGGTTCGAGTCGAGATTAGTCTTCACCATACAAAAGCGCCTCAAGCTTACGGGATGACCCAATAAAATCGAACGGGTGTCACAAAGTTCATATCAACCCATGATTTGTGGGCTTCGTTCAGTCCTACATTTGAGAATTATTTTAATTGTTGTTTAAGTTTAGTAAAAGTAAATAATTATTTAATACTTATGTTAATACATGACATTATTGATAATGCACATGTTATTTTGTTTCATTGTAAATATCACATTTATTTCCCAAACGCACGACAACAAGATCAAGATCAAGCTAACAAGAGAAAAATCCGTTCATTGTATACTTTTATAATACTAAATTTCGTAGTTATTTGTGTTAATTTTATTTAATATACTTCAAATGAAAACTATGTTGTTGATATTATCACATCTTTACATGTACCGTCAAGTAAAGTCTCTTAATTACAAATATAATAAAAAGATTAAATTGACTTGATACTTGCTTATTCATCGTTTTTTCATGTATATTTGTAATAACAATAATATAAGAGTTATATCCGTGCAATTTGCACGGGTTTAAAACTATACATGTCAAAGTAAGTTTAAGACACTGTTTTTCTTTTACCAATTTTAAAATTAAACAAACCAAATATTTCTCTAAACTATTAGATCGTATATAATAATAAATGATACTCTTTTGTCTCAATCATTTATTTGTCTTTTTTATTCTTTGTGGGAGTATTTTAATTAAAGTTTTACAATTGATTGTGACAGAAGGAGTATATAAGGTATAAAAATTGATGTTTTAAGAGTGTATAATTTAAAGTACTCTAATGCTTTTTTATTTATTTTGATATTATAGAGTATATATATAGCAATATTTAAATAAGAGTATATATGGTATATATTCGCATTTGAATATAAAATGTATTTTTGACAATTTTTATTGAGCGGGTCATGTCATATTCGGCCTAAATGTATCATGTATGCGTTATATTCGGTATATCGGATCACGGGTCAATATTCATGGGTTGACCCGAAAACAATTGGCCGGGTTCAAATAAGCTCAAAATTTAACAAGTTTGTATTTCCCGGTTTTTATTCAGCTTTTCGATTACCATGTCAAGTAGGAACTCAAACTTAGCTATCAAGATAACAAAGCATATTTCAACGAGTACTTCAACAATCAAACCTCATGTATAGTACGAAGTATATTTTAGGTGTAACATTTAAAATCTCCTAATAGTAAATGTAATTTATAATAACAATTATTAATTTGCATTCCCGTGCAATTTGCACGGGTTTAAGACTAGTTATTTTGAAATAACAATCCCGTGCAATTTGCACGGGTATAAGACTAGTAAAACAGTAAAGAACCCGTGGAACCAGAGCAGAGTACTATGACAGTATAAAACAAAACCACGGTGCAGCTAAACGTAAACAAGTACGTAGAAGTTAGATCACACATTCACACCGCATCACGATAGAATTATAAAGTTCATCTAACAGAAGCATCTATCTATCGATACTTCTATACTAAATACTAAACTAAAAACAACAACCAGTTGAGATCACCTTTTACATTCATTTTCCCGCCTATGCAAAACAAAGCCCCAAGACACGATTTCCTCCAGCAGAAAAAGAAACCGAATTCACTAATCAAACATCATCTTATGCCGTCAGTCATCCCTCTTCTCCAAAAAATTTTAAATCATTGAGAGATTTCACCTCTTAAAAATTACTTTTTAATAGGAATAAGAATAACCTTGAATAGTTGAATGTCGATCTGATTCTTATTCCTGCTACTTTTAATCAAAACTGAATTAAAATGCTCAATATTGAATTATTGATACACACTGTAGGTTGTCCCTGATTTTCACCATCCTCACAGTCCACCCTGACCGTGTGGCGAATTCGTTTTCCACCGGGAACAGTCACAAGGCTTCCATTAACAACACAAACTTGATACAAATCTTCAACGCCGTGAACATCATGGATTTCTGCATTCTTATATTGTTTCTCCTTAACATTGTACCATTTAAGTCGGTATTCCCAAAACACACCAGCTTTACAAAGCACTTTCGAATTAGATCCTCTGCCAAAAGCGAGAGGAGTACAATGTGGATCTGAAAACCCGAACAACTTGACCCACGACTCCTTAGTTCCATACTCTTTCATAACCCACACATCATAAACATCACAATCCGTATTACTCTTGGTCAACACCGATAAAAACCCGTCTAAAACATGTAAAGCAGTCACGTCATATCGTCCATCCCGACAATTAGCGAAATGCGAAGAAGTACCGGAATTATCAGCCGCATTATCTTTATAATCAGGCAAAGGAACTTCCTTTGTCCAATTTTCAATACAAAGATCGAAACAAATTATTAGATGTTTGTCTTGAGACCAAACCAACCAATGACATAAATGGTTATCACAAACAGCAGCCACACGATGATCATTTCCTACGTCATATAAATCATCATCACCAAAGTAACGCCATAACTTATCCTTCAAATTGGCAACATTAAGGCCATTATAGCCATCAAATATCACAATTTTATAGTCATCATTAATAGCATCATATCCGAACCCGTAATTAGAATAGCAAACCAGCTCATTGCCACCATGGATGACAGTATAGAACCCGGTAGACGGGTTCATCAACAAAAAATTGGTGTTATTAGAACTGCAACCAAGTAAGAGTAAGCCATTGCAATAACCGATTATGGGACGATATAGGCTGGGTTTGAAAAACTCGGGTATGGGAAGGGGTACAGGCGGGTTTTCCGGGGACTCGAGGTCGCAGGAGTGGAGCTCACATTCTCCTGTCTCACTTTCTCCTGTGGTGATGAGGATGCGACTGGTGGCGGAGGAGAGAGAGTGACGGAGGTGGTGGAGGATGAAATTTGGGGAAGAAATTACGAATTGGAATTGTTTGGAGACGGACTTGAAGCGAAGGAGAGATTTGGCGGGTAATTTTGGGAGGATTTCTTCCAGGATTAACTCTGATGGAAGCATTGCCATTGTTTGAGAGGTCTGATTAATGATTTCCGATTCATGAAATGATGAACTGAATTGAACTAGTCTAAATCCTTGCACATTTGAACAGTATGCTTCATATTTGTAAACTGCAATGCTTAGTCTTGAATTGAACTAGTCTTAAATTGAACGAGTCTTATACTCTTCCGCGTGGCCCGACGAGTGTCCATGACTGATTAGGAGGCGTGTACATGTTATATAGAGAAAATAAGTCCACTTACATACTTACGCCTATATACTCAGAAGAAAAATCATCTTATGTGGTAGCGGAAAAAGTAATTAACGGGTTTAAAATCCGATAATATGTAAATTGTCCTAAGCACACTAATCAAAATGTTTGCGACTATTTCTCGTCTTAAAAGTAAAGCGTTTAATAGCACCTAGTGAAATACAATTGTCAATTTACTATTTAATTAAGCCCCGTCTTTTCGCCAAAAAAAAAAAAGAAATACAATTGTCAATTTGCCATTTTGTGTTCTGAGCAATGTCTTAAGCAAGCAAAACACAGTACAATGCATCACATCTTTGCCCAAGATAGCTCCTTAATAATGAGAAGAAGCCGATAGTGGCCTAATGTACCGTCTACTATGCCTCAGACACTCTTCAATGGGATAAGGCAAACGTACATATCTTGCTATATTTAAAACGACTCTTTAAACCACAGAAGCACCAAGTAATATGAAGATAAATTATGTTTAACAGCCTTCCAATGTACGTCTTTATGCCTCCAACAACTCAAAAGCATTTTGCATTGCATAGGCCGGTTTCATAACTGAGACAACTAACCACAACATTCTACTCTCATTAAGCGGTTAACTATACATACTACCGTTCTAGAAACAACAGTAATGTTCATTACACAAGACAGTAGAAAATCAAACCACGGACGGTAAAAGAGTTCAAAGAAACCAAAAAAAAAAAAAAAGTAAAGGTTACATGTTCGAAACCTCGTCCTAAAATGTCTTATGACATGAGCATATTTAGTGAAATAAGACTTGCATAATAACTAACAATCTCACTTCTCCAACTTCTTTCGAGGATCCATCCGCTTCAAATGCTGGGATGGCTGCGAAGTTATATCGATAACCCCTAAACACGGTGCATAACCACGAAATTCATATGATATTGTAAAAATCTTGTCACTTCCCATAGTTCCGATTAAGGCGTCATAATATTGCGGCACTATCCCGTCCTTCGAAATAATGACATATTCAGTTTGTCCCCGACCTTTGAATATAATTATAACATCTTCACCTATAGCAAGTCTACAATACATCGATAAGTATCCATTTACGACACATACCATTGCACCAAGATATTCCATACCATCATCGGCTGTAAAATACTCGTGGTGAGGAAAAATGTACAACCTATCGGATGCTAAATCAAAGGCGAGGATGGGAGGCATTTCAGCGCCTGCCCAGTACAAAGTCTCGTTAAACAGCACCCCTGGTCTACGTAACTGACTATTTATCCTCCCATCGGAGAAATTATGAGAAACCTCGTCGTGGATTCTTCTCCATTTATTAAACCTGGTCGAGTAGACATCAACTCTAAATGTACAGAACACATCGTCATACATCCGAACAATCTTGTAGTCATCAACCTCGGAAACATACCCAAATCCCCAACTGACCATACACTCTTTGGTAGCAAAGCTGGAGATCTCTGGCTCAAAGTATTTGTGAAATTCGCGGGTTATTGGATTCCATAAAACGAACAAACGACCAGAAGTCGATCCTAAACAAACCAACCCATTACTAGAGCCCACCAAAACCACATTCTCATCAGCTACATCAAAGTCAACCTCTAAATTAACCAAGTCAATTTCAGCATTTTCATAAGACATAATCTGAAATTTGTCGTCAGATCGAATGATCAAGGATTCTGTTATTGAAGGGTTGGGAAATTTGAGGTGGGCGAAAGCGAAATGGGAAGAAGAGAGAGTGGAATACCAGATTTTTGAAACGGACTTGAATCGAACAATGGATTTGATAGGCAATCTTGTTAATATATTTTGAGTTACCAGATCGAATGGGAGGTCTCTTTGTTGTACCACATCTTCTTCATCGCTGCCTCGACTTTCCATCTCTGTTTTTCCTCTGTACAACAATTGAAAATTCTTCAACAATTGAAAACTTATGCATCCGAACATAATAAGATATACGAGGACCAAGTCGACCAAGACTTGATAAAGGAAATAATTGAACATCAAGAAGGCACGGTGTACAAAATAATCTTATGCAGAATAATAATCATATTTTGGTTAAACTGACAGTAAATTATGGTTAAACGGCCTTAGGGGAGATTAAGTGAAAGTAGATTACAAAGATAAATTATAGCCAAACAGTCTTTTACCCGCACAATGAAATTAATATCCAAAATAATAGTTCATCAAATAGAAGCATTATTCATATTGATACACACTGTCAAAAATGCTTGAATATTGTACACACTGTAGTTGTCCTTGATTTTCACCATCCTCACTGTCCATCCTGACCATTGTCGCGAAATTGTTTTCCACAAGGAACAGTCACAAGGCTTCCATTAGCAACACAAACTTCATTCAAACGAGGATTGGCTAATCTGTTGAAAACATAGCATACTTGATATTGTTTCTTTCTAACATTGTACCATTTAAGTCGGTTTCTCCTAGCGACATGAGATTTACAGAGCATTTTCAAATTTGATCCTCTGCCGACAGCCAAGGGAGTACTATTTGGATCCGGAAATCCGAACCCATGACTCTTTAATTCCATACTCTTTCATAACCCACACATCATAACCATTACAATCCGTATTACTCTGGGTCAACACCGATAAAAACCCATCTAAAACATGTAATGCAGTCAAGTCCTTTCGTTCTTCCCAACAATCCTGAAACAATAAATGAGCGAAATGCGAAGAAGTACTGGAATTGTCAGCAGAGTTATCTTTATAATCAGGCAAACGAACGTCAATTGTCCAATTTTCAATACAAAAGTCGAAACTACAACGGTCAGCCGGCCCACCACCATAAGGGATGACAGATTGCTTGAATATTGTACACACTGAAGTATGACAATTTTATAGTCATCATACCCAAACCCGTAACTACAACGGTCAGCCGGCCCACCACCATAAGGGATGACAGAATAGAACCTGGTAGACGGGTTGATCAACATAAAGTTGCCGTTACAAGGACCACCATAAAGTAAGAGCAAGCCATTGCAACAACCGATTATGGAAAAATCCAGCAGGTCGGGTATGGGAAGGGGTACAAGTGGGTTTTCCGGCGAAGAATTGAGATCGAATGAGTGGAGCACATTTTCTTGTGCGGTGATGAGGAGGTGAATGGTGGCAGAGGAGAGAGAGTGACGGAGGTGGCGACGGATGAAACTGGGGGAAGAAATTAGGGTTTGGAATTGTTTGGAGATGCATTTGAATCGAAGGAGAGAATTGGCGGGTAATTTAGGGACGATTTCTTCGAGGATTATTTCTAAAGGAAGCATCGCCATTGTTGGAAAATTTGAGGTTTGGTTAATGATTTCTGAATTGATGAATTGACTTAGTCTTAAACCATTCATGGGTAAAGCTTACTCTTAATTTGAACTAGTCTTAAATCGAATTGAACTAGTCTTAAATTGAACTAGTTTTATATCGCGGTTTTACATAAAACATCAAAGAACAGCATCATCCTGGTACATGCGTACAGCTGCTCCTTTGGCAAGCCGATTAATTAATAAGCAGTTTACCATCTACGTTACTCCGACTCAACTACGGGTGTTATTCTACTTCTGTCCTACAATAGTGTTACCGCCATGTCTCATTCAGTACACACCTAAGTGAGATATTGAATTAACACAGATTAACGAACGTATCAAGGGACCAACCAAATAATATAAAAACTTTTGATGATACTCAGAAAAGACAATACAGTAGCAATAATCAAAACATAAAACAACCAGAAGCATTATTCATAAACTTGAAACTAGTCCAATACTAAAATGAGATCATCAATGCTCACATTTGTAATTCTGTGTGACTTTCACCGTCTTTATTCGCTGTCCACCTCCATGTCGCCACGAATTTGTTTTCCACCGGGAACCATCATTAGGCTTCCATTAACAACACAGACATCATACAAACGCCTAACACGATGAACATCATGGATTTCTGCAGTTTTATACTGTTTCTGTCTAACATTGTACCATCTAAGTTGGAATCTCCTAGGCGAACGAGTTTTACAGAGCACTTTCAAACTTGATCCTCTGTCAAAAGCGAGAGGAGTACAACGTGTATCCGAAAACCCGAACAACTTAACCCACGACTCTTTAATTCCATACTCTTTCATAACCCACACATCGTAGCCATCACTATCCGTGTTACTCTGGGTCAACACGGATAAAAACCCGTTCAGAACATGTAATGCAGTCACGTCTTCTCGTTTATCCCGACCCTCGTCAAACAACAAATCAGCGAAATGCTGTTCAGCACCCGAATTATCACCAGAGTAATCACCATTATAATTAGGCAAAGGAATATCCCGTCTCCAATTTTCGATCAAAATATCATAACAAATAATTCGATGCTTATTCTGTAATTCACACCAAAACAGCCAATGACATAAATGGTTATCATAAACGGCAGCATCCAGACTACCATCTGCTTCGTTCGCGACATAATCTACGCGAGAATTATCGAAATTACGCCATAATTTTTCGCTCAAATTCAAAACGGCAATGTGATGTTGATCAATTGCGGCAATCTTATAATCATCATTAACAGCATCATACCCGAACCCGAATCGACGATAGTAAACCGGCCCACTAACCCAAGGAATGGCCGAATAGAATCCGGTAGACGGGTTTATCAACAAAAAATCGACACCACTACTAAGTAAGAGCAAGCCATTGCAACAACCAACTATGGAAATTTCATAAGAGGGTCTGTAAACGTCGGGTAAGGGAAGGGGTATTGGCGGGTTTTCCGGCGAGTCGAGATCGGAGGATTGAAGCTTACCTTTTCCGGCGGTGATGAGGAGGCGATTGGTGTCGGATGAGAGAGAGTGACGGAGGTGGTGGAGGATGAAATTTGGGGAAGAAATTAGGGTTTCGAATTGTTTGGAGACGGATTTGAATCGAAGGAGAGATTTGACGGGTAATCTTGGGAGGATTTCGTCGAGGAGGATTTCTGATGGAAGCATTCCCCATCGATGGAGGATGTCAGATTTTGTCATTGATTTCTGATTCAACAAATTGATGAATTTAATTGAACAATGCGAAAGGGGTATTTATGATGGGGTCAGTTCCGAACCCTAACGAAACCGAGTCGTCTGGAACGGTAAAGCGGTTCGAACTGCCGTTGGATTATTGAATTTGGTTCAAGCTTGATTTGATTAACCTTGACCTCCACTCCAATTACATAGAGTCCTAGACCTAACCTAGTCGTGGGGTCGGGTCTTCCCCTTAACCCTTAACCGGCCCATGGAGAGGCAAGTTTGACTCCGACTGGCTCAGTTTGGCCCGGGAGATGAGATCGACTATCACCTCTTAATCTCATTTTTCTATATAAGCTTAGGGTAGTGATAAATCCATTACCGTTTTTATTAATGTCACTCGAATTGTGAGAGAATGAATAGTAAGATTAGAGGTGGCAATCGGGATTTGGTCATATCAGGTTCGGGTCAGATCAGGTCACCCTACCCTTTCGGGTCTAGTTTCAAATCCGCCAATGAAAAACAAGGTTCGGATCAGGTCATTCCGGGTCAAATGATGTGTCAGGTCGGGTTTGGACCGGGTCATTATCGGGTCCGTTATTTTATCTCATTACTTCAATTTTTTATCATTAAACCTAGTTTTCCATTAATTGGTTTAGTTAGTTCATTATTAAGTCAAACGTATCAATATAAAAACTAACTCACTTTCATTTGTATCAATATTAAGGTTAATAATTGTCGGGTCATCAATTTAATTGGGTCAGGCCAGAATCGCGGGTTGGGGCTAGTTTTGGTTTGGATCATTAATTATCGGGTCGTACCAGATTACAAGTCGTTATCGGGTCAGGTCGGTTTCATTACCCAACCAAACGTATCTTTTAAGGAATCTCTCTCGGCATCTCATTCCTTGTCTAAAAAAACCGTTCACCCCCAATTCAACTCGTTTGCCAATTAAATTACACCATAAAACAACACACACCATTCATCTTAAAATCAACTAGTTTTGGCACCCGTGACACTCACGGGTTTGTTCGAAATTTACGATGCCATCTCACGTTTTGGTTGTACATACGTGATACGCCATACATGAAGTCAAGCTTTATTTTAAGCCATAAACTATTGTCAATTTTCTTATAAAAAGACCAGTGGTACAAATTAATACAAAATAAGAGTAAGAGGGAGTGAAAACTCGAATTTGTTCGTCTTTTTTATTCTTGTTATAAATCCTTTTATCCTTCATGGCTTGACGTACATATTAAATCTTTCGGATTTCACAATCTAACCCTTTGTGTGTCCAGTTGCCAAAGGCCCAAACCTGCATATGAAGTACTACTCGTATATATTTTCTTAAGAAATAAAACTCCTTGTACGATATAAGCTGCACTTAATTCATGTATGATTAACATCATCATAATACGGAGTATATGTTTATTATTCACTCTTGAGATTGGGCAAGCTTAAAATACTTGAAATTGGGCAAACCCAAAAAAAAAAGAAAAAAAAGAAGTTGTCAGCCAAGTAGCCAACCAAAGAGTTTGAAATGAACATTTTGGTTACCGACTTACCACTTAAGGTTCGTTAGTTACACTATATGTCTTTCATCCTATATTGCTCAAGTGTTCAACCTTTCGCTTCCCATTACACATTTGCCTTTCCGAGTATGTCCACCTCATGACTTATTACTCCATCAGATGTCCTTTGGTCAACTAATAGACCCTGTTCACCGAGAAGGTTATTTGAGTCCCATGTTCTGGTCACACTACTATCTAATCCTAAAAGTTGTGGACCGTAGACACTTTAATCACCTTGTTCATCTATATCTTGTTTATTTCCTTCCCTTAAATACAAGGGCAAGTAACTCGGAATGTAAGTGGAGCATTATTTTAGCATTGATAGAATGATAAAGGAAAAATACCGTAGCTTGAGAATTACAGGATACTGGATTGTTGTCGGACATCTTCATCTGAAACTGTGATGCCAAATTAAGATTATTACAATGACAAAGATACGGACAACAAATTACAAATATACGTAAAGCATCGAGTATCCAATAGGCAATAACCCCATCCTTGGCTCCGCAAGTACAAAGGTAAAAGATTCATCCAATATTTCACACGAAAGCAAAATATAAATGAAAATTTCTAAGGAGGTAGCACTTGAATTCATAAACAATTTTTGTAGTTGAACAAACTATCTAAAATTTACCTTAACTTACAACTCCAACCTACAATTATACGAACGAAAGTGATGGAATTAGCTCATAAATATCTACATTGTTCGCCTAACCATCTGTACATTTCCAAATAATCCCGAGTGTAGAAAAAGCATGTATGCCTAAGATATGACTGACAATCAAACAATCATAAGAAGCAATAAAACAATACATGATATAAATATACGACCGACAACTCGGCAAGTATGTAGAGAAACCAACCAAGAGTATATTCAAAGAAAATTAACTTGAACTTTTACTTGTTTGAGTTGTTTCCATAACAATTGTAACTCATATGACCATGTCACAAATACTAGCCCACTAATATGACCATGTCACAAATACTTGTTTGAGATGTATCTCATAACACTTTGTAAATTGTTACTCAAAGTCTAAAAACCTTCTTTTTGGAAAAATGTGAGCTCGCTCGCAAATACGGGATTGAGTTGTTTCCCATATAAGGGCCATTACACTTTGTAACTCGGAGACTTAAAACCCTTTTTTGGGAAAAATGTGAGCCCTTTAATATGAGGCTGTCCTACAAGAGACCATTTAAGTTCAAAGTACCCAAGTGGCCACAACAAATGCCAAACTTTCTTCATTAGAGGAAATAGGAAAATATTATGATCACCACAAACTAACAATTGGGGCCAAAGTAATAAAAACAGAAGCAAGATACCCAGATAAAACCAAACCAACAAAGAAGGACCTTTTTCTTTTTGTCATACAATGAGATACTGAGGTTTTATAAGTATCGTAAAAGCCTTTATTGTTCTTCACCATATTGCATTGTCCCTGCTCGCTAGTGACAATTTGATCATATGTAAAATTTGTTTAAGAGAAATTAGGCAAGAAAGATAAAATGGTACTGTATATTAACAATTCTTTGTAGGATTAATTTAATAATTTATGTAGACCAAGTATCTAGCTAAGTCTTTAGCTGAATTAATATTGCAGGTAATAATGACCCATAGTGTTTGTCAAGTTACAGTAGAGCGAGTAAAAGAAAGTACTGAGAGATTTCTATTAAGAAAATGTAAAATGTTAGGATAAGAAAAGTGGGACGTACTTGTAATTGTGTTGTTCGCTGTCACGGTGCTGTCTGTGCTTGCAGAAGCGCGTCCTGTTTTTTCGGGAAGAAAAATAATAAAGACCAGTGTTCTTCATACAGTTGGTCAGTGAAGTACTTTATAAGAAACATCATTGAAGGAGGTTATACCTATTGTGTTGTTTTCACAGATTAACTCTGATGTCAACACTTGCGTGGGCGGCCTACTTGTTGATAACTCAGCTCCGACCGGCCACTGCCTGTGTTAGTTATGCACCATATTAAAAGAATGGTAATTGAAATAAGCTTAGCTAATACAGTCTACACTATGGAGCCGTCATAAAAGAGAAATGAACAAATAAAGTAGAGCGTACTTGTAGTCCTCTTCATAATCGAGGTAGGAGGGGGGCGGGCGGGCACGGAGACCGAGGCGTGTGCTGCACATGTTTTTTGGGATCAAAATTAAAGTATAAATTTTTCTGAACTTCGTGAACTATAAGACAAAAATATAATTTAGTAATTTTACCACTTATATTCCTGTGGCTGTGAAAACCACTTGTGGCACCCTAGCACTCGAAACAGATTTGTCAACACTTGCACTTGTTGGCATGAGTGGGCGCCCCCTCTCACGGGGAACACATTCCATTTCATCTGCCCCTATGTTTGTGATAGGTGGGAATGTATTTGGATGTGCAAAAGTGGACTGAGAGTTGTCGTCAGTGGCTAGTAGTCTGGTGGATGGAAGGTTTGGGGACCGCCGGGATGTTCGGGTTTCGCGGCAACATTTGGTTCAATATCCATGCTGTCGACACTCACGCCTATCATAAAGTATGGTTAATAAGCCAAAATTGTTTACAGTAACTATTGGAAAACTAATTTAAAAGTTTGAAGAAGAGGCGTATACTTGGCATTTTGTTGCACACTGAAAACGCGGGGCTTGACATGTTTGGGGTGGCTGAACTTGATTGGTCTTGAGTTTTGGCCTTGCGTGGACGCCTTTTTTTAGTGGTTGGACTCCATCTAAAAGCTGCAACAAACATTATACCGGAAAGGTGATCAAAGATGTTATATACTACATAATTAAACGAATAAAGGCAAATAGGCCAACCAAAAAATGAATCAAAACTCCAGGCCTAGTAAATTTGAAACCAACTAAAGTGAAACGGCTTAAAAGGATGAGAACTACAAACACGAAGAAACGATTGCTAAAACTGATAGCGTCCACAATCATGTTATTCGCAAATCAAAAATTCTCAGATATGGCAAATACATTCAGTTGAAGCGAGTGCCGGAAAAATAGAAACCTCATCTCATTTCGACGGAATACGGCCAATCAAACTGATTAACGTTGCAAACACATACATGTGAAACAACAATTCTGAAATTCGGACAATAGCTATCACTGCACAGATTTTAAATATGACTAAAAAATCATGAAAAGTTGGTACACATATCACAGAAATTTCATCTCAGAGACCTGCAAACCACCTAAATTAACCTACTAAATTAATACATAATACAAATCATAAACACAACTTGACGAACGGTATACCTTACACGCGACAAACAACGTAATATGAGCGTAATACAATCTGATCTGATAATAGGACAAACAAACGCACAGTAAATAAAAATATCAGTTGAAGGAAGTACGGGAATGCCAAAAAACACCGACTTTAACCCAGGGTAATTAATTTGGGGAGGCCAACCGATTAAAATTAAATGTCATCAAACCATGATTTAGTAACCGAAATAAGTGATTAATCAAAAGAGGTAAACATTTAAAGCAATAATAACTGACCTGAAGCGAGAAACCCCCACCGCCACCACCAACGGCACACAAAAGAAGCTGGCCGGAGTACACTCGGAAATGAATCGTGCCACGAGTTTTGGGAAAATGGAGATCTGATGAAGGAAAGAATATGAGGAAACCATAATATAATAGAGAGGTAAGGAAGTGATTCATGAGGATTGGAGATAGCCGGCTGTCGAGATGAGGGGTAACGACGGAGCGGGTCATCGTCGGTTGGGAAAATGATGAGAAACAGGGTAATTGGAATTAGAATGAGTGAAATTGATATGCATGACGATTGGGGAGAGTGTGCGTGGCAATTGGTAGAGTGTGCGTGACTTTTATCTTAACCAATGTGGCATCCGTGTTGTCTGCGTGGATTTGACGTGGATTTTTCCTATCCAACATGGCATTGTCTAATTGGCATTTTGAAGTTAACCTTTTAATATAATTATATAGATATAGATATAGATATAGATGTTATTTCGTTTGAAAATGTGTATAAATACCGTGGGACACACATGTTCGAAACGTGTCCAAATACCATGGACACGGGTTGGACATGTGCTCTAATATATGTAGAAAGTCAAACATGGTGTAGCATCCGACACGATTGACGTGTGTCCAACGAGTGTCAATGTCTAACACGTGTTGGACATGGGTAGGCCGATTAGGAGAAGGGTCTGTCCTACTTAGATGAGTTAGGGAACTTAGGGTTCCTGATTACCCAATCATATATAGAGTTATATACCCCCCTTTGATAATCGCATCACACAACTCAATTTACAAATTCATTCATTCATAAATTAATTCTGACGCTGCAATCCTTGGGGAGTCTTTGGTGGGGCTGGGTGTTATTGGGAGGGACTCGACTGGTAGAGTGGTGATGGCTGCTAGCCAGAGGATACGGGCGGGGTGGTCAATGGAGATGGCTGAAGCGAAAGGAATGCTGTTTGGGCTGGAGGTAGCGAAAAGGTTGGACATGACAATCATTTGCCTGGAGACCGATGCAGTGAACGTTGCCCGTGTTGTGCGCAAGGAGGCGGTACTAATACGGACTCCGTTTGGTTTATGTATCCGTGACATTTGTGAGTTAGCTAAATCGTTTGATTGTAGAGGTGTTTTCCATGTAAAACGTGGTGGCAATGCGGTTGCCCATTTATGTGCGACTTTGCTCGACTGCGGAGGAGGAACGTGTCTTTGTGAATGAGTTCCCTCCTTCTGTCCTTAGTTTGGCGGCCCTCGATTTAATTTAATAAAGGACCACGTTTTCTCGCAAAAAAAAAAAACAGTAATCAATAACCAAACCTCAAATTCTCCAACAATGGCGATGCTTCCAACAGAAGTAATCTTTGAAGAAATCCTTCCTAAATTACCCGCCAAATCTCTGCTTCGATTCAGTTGCGTTTCCAAAGAATTCAAAACCCTAATTTCTTCCCCAAAATTCATCCGCCGTTACTCTCACTCCTCCGCTACCAATCGCCTCCTCATAACCATCGGAAAAAGTGGGATCCACTCCTACGATATTGATTCGCCGGAAAACCCGCCGGTACCCTTTCCTGTTACCGACCTTTTCATACCCGACCCGAGACATTATTCCATAAGGGGTTGTTGTCATGGCTTGTTTTTGCTTCATTATATCTTTATGTCCGATTTTATCTTGATCAATCCGTCTACGGGATTCTATACTGCCATCCCTTGCGTTTGTCGGCCGGGCGTGCTTTATAGTTACGGGTTTGGGTACGATGCTATTAATGATGATTATAAAATGGTCATGCTTGATGATTGTCGCATTGTGGTTGCCTATTTGAAGGACAAAATATGGCGTAAAGTCGATAACTTTCGCGAAGATAATGTACCTAGCATAGAAGATTGTCGTCAACTAGCTGCTGTTTGTGATAACCATTTATGTCATTGGTTGCACTGGTGTCAATTACAGAATAAACATCAAATAATTTGTTTCGACCTTTGTATGGAAATTGGACACATGACATTCCTTGGCCTGATAATTACTCATATAATGAAAACTCTTGTGATAATTTCGGTAATTCGCGACATAAACGAATTGACTACGACCTTACTAGAATACAGTTTATGAATGGGTTTTTATCGGTGTTGACACAGAATAATATGGGTCGTAAGGGTTACGATTTCTGGGTTATGAAAGAGTATGGAATTAAAGAGTCGTGGGTTAAGTTGTTCGGGTTTTTAGATCCATGTTGTACTCCTCTCGCTTTTGACAGAGGATCACATTCGAAAGTGCTTTGTAGTAGTTTTATCCGTAACAAAGAACGAGTTATATGGTACAATGTTAGAGAGAAACAATATAAAAATGCAGAAATCCATGATGTTCATTGTGTTAAGCGTTTGCATGATGTCTGTCTTGTTAATGGAAGTCTTGTGTGTATTCCCGGTGGAAAACGAATTCTAGACGATCATTCAGGTAGACGGTGAGAATACTACAAACGCCATTCAAATCGCATCTCAGGCGAAAAAGAGGATCTGTTGATGAAATTACCGCTCCCTCATTTAACTTGGATCCGCGTCAAAATGTCTGTTTTTCTCCCAATTCCAGCACACGAGTCATTGCAATCGATTTTCATTGCATTGCGCTTCACCGTTGAGTATTGATAATTTGCTTTATAATTTTATTTTATGGTTTCCTAATACTCTTGTTTGGTGTCAACTATTGCTATCCTTGGTTGTTAATTTGTTGCTGGATTTGTTAGTCTTCTACTTGCTGTCCAAGGGTTCGCAAGATATTGATGCCGCCCTCTTCGCTCTTATTGTAAAAAAATGTCGTAACTCAAATATATACTACCTAAGTATTTTTGTTTTCTTCTCACCTCGCAAAATTTTCTTTATTATTACGGACTGGGCAAAGGTTGCGTATGCGACCCTCTTACCTCACTTTGCGTGGGAGCATCTCTCGTGGCACTGCCAACGCTTTGTTCATTTTATGATTTCACTAAAATTACGCAATCTAAGACTTTGGTTTTGCGTCAGTTTGGCGAAGTGATGATACAACTCTGAAATTGCATATTACCATCTTCGTGATATTATATCCTGCTCGCCTTCTCTACTAGTGTTTATAGAGTTAAAACATAGCAGATGAATAATACGGAGTACTAATTTCGAGCTTGTATCTACATGACACACTGTTTTTACTTTTCAGTCAGTAATCCGAGTTTGTGAGTAATACTAGTTTCGAGTTTGTGAATAATATACTTGTGGTAGATGAATTTGAAAGATTGTAACTGCATTTTTGTTTTGGCTGATCGCTTGATGCGTTAATCTGTGCTACCACATAGCTGTTTGGAGCTTAATCCCTAATCCCATGACCTCACTCGAACCAAGTAAGAGACTTGCAAATTCGTTTACCATCAGGTATGACCACAAGGCTCCTTTTAGCCACACAAGCCTCAAACAAACTACCATCAGGTAGGATATAGGTTCAAATTCAAGGGTTGTCAAAGAGAGGAGTCTAGTGATATAATTGCTTCCGGAGAGGAAAATAAAAAATTAGCGAAAAGAGGAAAAACAAAGGTCAAGAATTTCATATTGAAGTGAGTTCAGTACTTCCGGTGATCATGATTTTGGGTCCAGTTTTATGAACTTGGCTACTAAAATGAGAATAATGGAATACTCCGCATTGTACAACTAGAAATATAATAAGCCGTCAGAGAACTTCAACAGATTGATGGCAGCTGCAGTAGCAGAACCGTTAGATATTGTCAGCCACCGAAACAGATTGATGGCAGCTGCAGTAGTAGCAAAAATTCGTTTGAGATGCTTGTGAGACGGCAATTGAGATACCTGGTAGTCTGGTACCAAATATCCTTCTTTGGGTTTACACTGCTAGAATTAAGTAACATCAATTTACCAAATTAATTTGGATTAATCACAAGTAATAAAATAAATTTATAAAAGTTCAACCACTATTTAAAATAAATTTGTTCAATGAAAATCGTTAAAAAATTACTTCTCATTCATATAATATATACAAATCTACAAAGTAATACATACATATATACTAATCTGCAAACAAGTTAGTCAGCCACCGAAACAGAAATAATATGCACTGCTCCGGTAAACAGATCGATCATAGTCTGATTGTTCGAGATTCCAAATTTCGCTGATTTGGGTTAACATTGCTTCATTCCACACAATCTCAGCCTGCTGAGATTTCAGTAAAAACCAGTTTTCGTACTCGATTGATTGTCACAAAACACAAATAAACTTGTTCTTCAAGTTCGTCAAGTTCCCGACCAAACTCATTTTCGTACTTAAAAAGTTCCTTCACAGTACTACCCTTTACCACTTGTTGATTGTCACCGTTTCTTACACACAACTCCGCGATAGTCTTTCTATGCTCAACCTCATCATGAACCCTTACAGCGAGCCTGCCTATTGTATCCAAATCATTCATTAGAATATAATTTCCCTTTGCTGTGACATCCAATTGAGTCACTAATTGTTCTCGGGCACTTGGTTTTTGCCTATTCCAATCGATGTTTCTGAACACGATTGGCAGTAGAATTAATAGCGGTATTGCTACTAACCCTATCCCGCTATGTAATAACAATGGCATCAAAGCAGTAACCATCGCGGAGTAAGCAATTAGTAGTCCATAACCTGCAAATTTCTTGCATAACTTGATGATTTTCAGTTTTCGTTTGATTTTTTGCATTCTCGCGGTCAATTTATTGAGCAACTTAGAATGACCCTCGTGAATTTTTCGGAAATCTGCAATACTGGATAGAGGGTTGCTTAGTTTAGCAAAGGAAGCTAATTCACGAATTAGCATCTCATAATCTCTTCGTTGATCAGACGATAATAACATTTGGACCCGTTGTTTGAGAAAATTGTTGTTGCAGCGGGTTTTTTGGATTCCACAGAGGAGAAATTCACACACATTGTAGGCCTCTTGTGTGATGTTGAAATACTCTTCCAATAGGCCTTTTAGCTTAGACGATTTTATGGACTCGAGCACTGATTCTTGTTTCGGGTCTAGAAGGCTGGTGCCGAAATTGATTTTAGAGGAGACGGAAAAGGAAGTGGATGATAATGATGAGAAAGAGCCAGATAATGATGTCGACTTGGTCGCAGTCGATTTTGTGAAACGAGACGAAGGCCGTTTGCGTAATTGCGATTGAAATTTGGAGAATATATCAGCGTATGATTTTGACTTAAACGCTTCTTTGTACTCCTCACTAACATTCAGGCTCTCGTGTAAGCTTTCTTCGATTTCTTGGTCTTTCGTCGTCTTAGAACTTCCTGATAAAACAAATACCAACACGATTAATAATACGTCGGATTATTTTAATCATACGGAAAAGCGATAAATTTGAAAATAATCGTAAACCCATTTCGAATTTACTTTTATTTAGCATCAGCATCAACACTATTACTATAATCTGACATTGTTAATTGAACTTATAATCTACTGCTACCGAATCTGGAAAAATGACTCGACGAATGAAACCCTAATCAAATTAAAATCGGCGAAATTAATTAGTACATGTATAAACGAAATACGGAGTAAATACTAACCTTTTTTCGAACGAGACGTAAATTTGAACATCGGCATGAATTGAATTGAGAATAAGGGATTTAGAAACTTGTAAGAGAGAATTGAGAGGATTAAAAACGGCTATTTTTTTTCAAGATTGAATATGAATTATGAGTTTCTACGGCTATATTGATTGATACTTATAGATTTGGAGCACCGACTCAATTCAAATTATGACAGCTATTTGTTTTCTTGATAGAGATATTGACGAGTAAAGGGCAAGATAAGGACTTATAGTTTGAGTTTTTTTCCAGTTAAGGACTTCAAGTTTCACACTTTCCAATTATGGGACTCAAGACCAACTTCTGTTTATTCCGTTAACTTTCCACAGTGATTAATTATTTAACTAAAAAATCAAATATTATTGCAATTTGCAAGCCATAGAATCAAATTTTCCTGCTGTCATTGAAAAATATTGGACTTATTCTTCTTCTTCCACATAGTTTATAAGTTTGATTTATGAACTTGAGTTGTTGAAATTTCTATTATCTTTACAAATAGGTAGATGCGAACAAAAATATATGATACGGTCTTTTTATTACATATACGATACGACATACGATTTTAATTATATCCTATTTTCCGTATATCCGATACAAGTTAACGTATATACAGCACGGTTTTAAAATATAAAATATACAAGTGAAAACGGGATAACGTATAGACGGAAACCGTATACACGTAAAATCCATATCGGGTAAAGATACTAAAAAAAGATACGATTTTGCTCTACAGCTCCAAGTTCTAAAGAAGCTCGCTGCTAACGTAAGAAAAAAAATTGTTGACCATCCCCCTTATACTAAAATAATAAGAGGGTTTTAATATTTTCCCGCCAAAGTGCAATGTTCTATAATTGGTCAACACATTATATCATATTAATAATTCTATACCATAAATAGAAATACTACTACTAATTCATTTCCATCTCCTATCTTAAAAGAATAAAAAATTTCCTTTCAAACTACCATCTACTTATATAAGGAAATAAATGAGATTTTTTCCATTAAAATATTATCTTTTCTTTAAAATATAATTTCTTCATTAATTTCTAAGTTATAATATTTTAATCAAAATAAAATACAAGTGGTATGAAATTATAAATACGCAGTACAAATTACTAGCACTTTATGATTAAAAAAAATTCATTAAAATACAGATTTCATAATATGCTCCAACTTTTTTTTATTAGTTTGGCACTTTAATTTTTATTATCTCATATTAAAATACAATTGAAGTATGAAAAATTACAGTATAAATAATAGACAAAAAAAGTAAATATCAAATACCGGGCATTTATTGCGCGGGATCTGTACTAGTTACCATAATAATCACACTCAAAATAGAAAAAAATTGTTTCCGTTAGTTTGATTTGTGGAAAAAAATGGTTTGCAAGAAGAACCTCTTCATCTTCTTTATAAAACAAACAACCACAGAGCTGATATTTCACCCCACATCCATTCATCTATTATTTAAATGGAAAATTGATTTTATGTATGCTTTTTATGAATTGTTCATTATTAATGTTAACTTGATTATGATATACAAAAATCAACTGTTAAAAAATCCAATCTACAAAACACACCATTTATTTTTCATTAATTCACTGTTCATTTATCATTTCTAATGCAGTTACGATTTTTATTGTACTTAGCTTATTTAGCTTATAGGAAAATGTCAATTAAATTTTCTCGGTAGTAATCAAATAAATTAGGAAATAAAAAAAATACATATTTTTTTTTGTAAAATTTCGTTTTTTAAATAAATTTTTACTTATATTACTTAAAAAAATGGAAATTAAAATCCAAAGCGAAAATAACCACACAAATTACTTATCAGCAAAGTCGAACTCTTTTAATTAAAATAAAAATGTACAAAGTTGAGGATTAACAAGGTAATACATGCCACTTTAAGAAAACATTAAAAAAACAAAGAGTATCGCACCATCACTTGGGTCTTGGTTCGCTCGGAATAACGAGGGACGAAATTAATAATAAAGTGTCTGGTCATTAGAGGATGAAAGTGATTGGGTGATGAGAGTGATGGGGGGAAGAGGATGCACAATTGAATTGTGCGGCAGAATGATGAGAAAATGAGGGAGAGTGTTCTAAGTTGATAGGGTTAGGGTTTTAATTTGTGTTTGTTAAGTTAATTATGGGCCAATTTGACGGGTTTTAAAATCTTTGTTGGGTTATCAATGGTAATTTTCTTATTTATCTTAAACATATCATATTTTACACATGTCAAACGGGTTGGGCGGTCGGATCATACTGGTCGGGTCGGTCGGCAAACAGATCAGGTGAAATAATTGAATATAGGTCGGGTCATACGGGTCTGGGTCGAATTAGGGACAGAATACGGGTCAAAAAAAAGTTTACGCCATCTTTTATTTTATCATTTTACAAAAAAAACGTACTTTTTCGAAATTAAATTATTTTTAATATTAATATTACTATTATATTCAGTATTTACTAATTATTTTCGAACTTAAAAGTTATATAAAATTGAATTTTAAATTAATTTTTATATTTATTATTTCAAATATAATATAAAAAATAATAATTTTTTTAATTTATCTTTGATCCAACGAGTCGAGTCGGATTTCGACCCTAAAATAACGGATCATTTCGGGTCACGAGTCAAGATTTATGGGTCTTTGACCCTAACAAAACAGGTTGGACATATTATACATTTCGTAGTTATCTCCCCAATTTCAATAATTTATCTTAGTTTTCATTTATATTGTAAAAGAGGGATTTT
>JAGPOY010000492.1:0-23312 GCA_018983105.1 Silene uniflora | reverse complement strand
AATAAAGAATTTAGAATTAATTTACTAATAGAAATGTGAAAATCCATAAAAAAAAGTCATCAACAATATATCAATCTACACATAACATATGTAATTTCATTTGAAGAAATGAAATATATATAATGTAAAAATTTAAGGAAAACTTAGAATGAGTGGGGGAAGAGGAAAAGCCATAATAAAATATATTGAATGTGGCATTATTATTGTAATTATTATTGTAATTAGTATTATTCATTATTAATATGATTAATTATTATTATTATTAATTTTTTCTTTTATAAAACGGGTACTTTTATTATTATTTTTATTATTTTTATAAACCGGAACTTTTATTAAAGATAAACAAAATTTTTTACAAGAAATTAGTGGGCAGACGAGATACAATCTTTAAAAATATATATTATTATTATTCTTTAAAAAAATATTGAATTAGTGACAATATTTTTTCCACATTATTTATTCTTCTTCGCTTTTAATTTCTTATGTAGTAATAGAAATGTGAAAATCATGTGGTTTTTTTATCCTAGCCTTTTAATAGTATTTTATAAATTAAAATGAATGACGTGTAAATGACGTGGCTTTATTTGGCCTATGTGGAATTGACATGGCTTTTTCAAGCTGACGTGAATTTATTTTGTTGGGGTTTAGTGAACATTTAAGGGTTGCCTTTTAATATATATTATAGATTATAGATATCTCGTTATATGAAATATCAGATCGATCAGTTGTTACAGGTACGTGACAAGCGGTGACTATATTTTTGTTAAAATCACTAGATTAACTAATCATGTGATAAAAGTATGTTTTAAAATAAATATAAGCATATTTTATTTCGAAATTCTTAAAGTTCAAATTACTTTTATCATTATTATTTTTATTGGCTTTAAATATAATTTTAGTAATTTTTCATCAACGGTTGTTTTGTCAATCCAAGCCAAACTTTTGTAATGAAGCTCAACAAGTTAAAAGATTTTTTATTCTCAATAACAGATTTCATTAAAATTGTTTTTATTTGGTGGAATACTTGGTTCTTAGAAATGACTTTATCTTTAATAATGTTAGTGTGAATGTTAGTAAACTTACTTTTTATTGTAGGAATGGTATTAAAACTTGGCATGAAACTATGTTCAAAGATCTTAATAATCCTGATATTGGAGAGTCGGCTAAAAATCATGTGAATGGTATTTAAGAAATAGCTTGGAAAAATCCCCATCAAATTTTCTTAAACTAAATTTCGACGAATTGAAGTTAATTAGTTGATAATTAAAGCCTTTTTGAGTTATTCTATAAGAGATCATAATGGCAAGGTAATTTTATTATGAGCTAAAACTTGTGGTTTTATTAGCATTCTTGTTGCAGAAGCTCTTGTCTTAAAAGAAGGCGTACTAGCAGCTAAATCGTTAGGAATTTAAAAACTGATAATCGAAGAAGATAATCTTTGTGTTATTAAATCAATTCGAAAGACTTGACATATAAATTCCTTGGGAAATTTCATGTATTATCAACGACGTGTTTGTAGATCTTATTTTTTTTGATAAAGTGGTGGTTAAACATTGATTCCGTAAGGCCAATAAAGTTGTTGACGTTATGACCTCGATTGGACATTTCTGTCCAAATCTTCCGAGATATTTTGAAAGCAGGTGTGACTTCAACTCACCTCTGTTATTCGAAAGGATGAAATCGATTAGTCTTATCAGATGATCAATCTAATTTTCTTACCTTATAAAAGATAAACACTATAATGTGTGATAAATAAGTAAACGTAGTTTATTTTCGCAGTACACGTTTTACTCATTTTAGTACATTTTGTCTCTAACTTTCCATTCCTATACCCCTCCCTAAAAAAACATCACAATTTGGAAAATTTGGGAAATACCCAATTCTCTCTATTGTTACAAAAAGTCTTGCTGAAGACGGGTCGGATCTTGCAACAGGTAATTTGTGAGAGGAAATGGGTAGAGGGACAAGGTGGGCACCCCCATGTGCTCCCCCACTCACATCTCATAGGTATTTTGTGAGAGGATATGGTATCCGTTTTCATTTGTGACGGATATGGTGTATTCAATGAGATTTTGTGCTATTGTTAAAATCTCATCTAAAAGTACATAAATTGTTCAATAATTGATGATAATTTGAATGTGAAACAAGTACACGAATTAACTAATTGTATTAGTGTTAAAAATTGATGTATTTCAAATAATTTTTGTGTCATGTAATTTTAGGGTTCAGCTTAAAATCAATTTAGGGTCAATTGGTGGGGCGGATGGCGGCAGGTATTGGTTGAGTCGCGGCAATAGGGTTAGGCGTCGTCGGCGTCATGGTCTAGGAAGGGTGGCCGACGATCGGCGGTCGTTCAGAGGGTGGCCGTACGTGTGTTTTGTGTTTGTATTTTTTTTCCTTTTTCATTGTAGTACATTGACACCTGATGGTGGTAGACTGGTGGTTAATGGCGGTGGATGACATAGATGGTTGACGCCTGACCTGACAATGGTGGTTATTCGCGGTCGTTGCGATGGTGATAGGTGAGAAACTAGAGATGGCAGGAAGAGGAGAAGATAAATCGGGAGTGGTAACAGAGAAAATGAGAGGGGTAAATCTATCAATTTTGTACTACGTGAGTAAAATGTGTATTGCGAAAATCAACACCCTAAGTAAATAAGCCTTCCTAAATGCTCTTTGAGAATTTCAACCTAAGGCCCATGAAAATCTCACCCAACAACCCAAATGTTAACTAGGCTTGACCATTGTGATCAAACACTTATACTCCCTCTCATTCACAATAATAAATGTCCCATAGTTCATTTTCGTTTATTCACAATAATGTGTTATTGTCTACTTTTTGTAAGGATTTTGCCAATGAAAGACTATAATATCCTTACTACTTTTCACTTATTACACCCAACTCATTCTTAACCCATTACTTTTCATTATTTAACTCACTTTCCTCTTACCTAAAATAATACGGAGTACAAAATATTAAAGAACTATATTATTTAATATTTATACCCTACTCATAGTGGAACACTTATTGTAAATACGAGAAAATATTCATTATGAAGTATTATCATATTGATATTATTATTATTATTATTATGAAATAATTTTCTTTCTGTTTAAAAATAATATCATAAACGATCTTATACTATAATTAGTAAAAATAAACTTAATCTCCTTCAAATCAACCCGAATAAAATCAAACCGATTTACCCTACCCTCAAAAAAAATCTCAACAACTCCCTCCCTTCCCTCTTCTCTTCATCCCCTCAAATCCCGTAATCCAACGATTGAAACACACAAATCTCAACAATCATCCCTCCCAATCGTCAGATTCAATCCCCCAAATCACATAACCTAAATATCTTCTTTTTCCTTTTTATTTTTCCCAAAAAACCCCACAAAATATCAACGTGTCACACACACAAAAACCCTTTCACCTCCCTCCTCTTCCCCACTATATAACCACACCTCCACCGCCTCATTCTCCTCACTCACAAAAATCCCCCTTTTTTATTCAATCAATTAAATCAATTAAAATTTCTAGGGTTTCATAACAATGTCGGGAGACGGTGAGAGATTAACGGGTACGGTTAAGTGGTTTAATGATACCAAAGGGTTCGGGTTTATCACCCCAGAAAACGGTGGAGAAGATCTGTTTGTTCATCAATCGTCGATCCGATCCGACGGGTTCCGTTCCCTCGGTGACGGTGAAACGGTTGAGTACCAGATCTCGTCTAGTGATGATGGGAGAACCAAGGCTGTTGATGTGACTGGACCGGGAGAAGGTCCGGTTCAGGGTGGAAACCGTCGCGATGGAGGCGGCGGTGGTGGAAGGTATGGAGGTGGTGGTGGAGGATCGTATGGTGGTGGAGGTGGCGGAGGATATGGTGGTGGTGGTGGAGGTAGGTATGGTGGCGGCGGCGGTGGAGGCTATGGTGGTGGCGGCGGCGGCGGCGGTGGAGGAGGTGGGTGTTATTCTTGTGGAGAACAGGGTCATATGGCTAGGGATTGTCCTACTGGTGGTAGCCGTGGTGGAGGCGGTGGTGGAAGGTACGGTGGTGGTGGTGGAGGAGGTGGAGGCGGTGGTGGTGGGTGTTATTCCTGTGGCGGTCAAGGTCACTTTGCTAGAGATTGTCCTAACCCGAGATCTTAGTGATCTAGGGTTTGAAGTCCTTAAATCGTTAATGTCGTTTGATTGTTATGGGTCTGGTGTTGTTTTCGGGTTCGGGTCTGTTGGTTTTTGAATTACTGTTTCGGGTTTTCGGTTAATTTTGGTATTATTAGGGTTTAAGGAATTTAATTAGTGTTGGAGTCTTATTAAGATGGGGTGTGATAAAATGAATGATTAGAAGTGAGATGATGATGATGCAATGTTTTTGTCCAGATCTGGGTTTAAACAAATGTTAATATCAATGAATCAATGAAATACACTTCCCTTTTATTTTCGTCTCGTTTATTCCGTCTTTATTTATCTTAATTCAATTTGATGCATTGTTAATATTTATGTTTTTGATCCTCATATCGGTTTATTCGATGATATGAACTTGGAGATGTAGTTGTTTGCGATTAGTTTTTCGATCATATAAAGTCGGATTATATTGAACTCGGTTATTAACTTATTATTCGATGAAATTGACAAAATCAAGGTCGAGTCAGCTATTGATGCGTAGATCATCTTTATTCTTCAATTACAACAAAGAAAGTAATACTTGGCGTATTGGTGGAACTGTACGCTTTTGATGTAAGCATGTGATTCTAAATGAGCGGTTGAATCTCGTTTTGCCGTTTCTTTTTAACAGTTGAGGGAATGTTCCTACGGATATCTTGTTGTATTGTAATGGCAGTAATGCGTTTGTCAAGCTTTGTAACATGTACTTTGGGATAAATGATGGGACCGATAACTCGTGTGACAGGAGTCACAGGACTCGAGCATTTCTTACGAATAAATGAAAGTGTCTCAAGGATTGAACAGATTGAACTTCTGCATAATGAATTGCACTGTACAATGGAAATACTATTGACCATCGCAAACTTGAATCAGCCTTGTGTTATATGCGTACTCTCCCTAGGTCTACTTATTGTCAACTATGTCGAGTATGACGTATTGAAACAAATTAGAACAAATTAAATCGGTCCTTCGGTTGAGTACTTTTGTAACACGAGTACATGACAAATACGGCATATATGGAATTACTTGCTAAACAGTCCTTCCGTCTAGTAGTACTCAACAATCAACATGACTCACTTCCGGGATGAGAGGACCATTCTCATAAAGCTCATCTTATGTACTCCAATACACCGTACTCCGTATAACATAATGCTAAATACTTTCGTTCCCAACTTCATAAAGGTCTACACACAAATTAAAGCAATACTCCGTGTAAAAATTATTGACAGCAAATATAAACTATTGACATAAAAAGAATATTTAATTTTTTTTACAACTTTTACGAAAGTGGTTCTCATAATTGAAGCTGGAGCCCTCGCTCAATGACAAACATAACCAACTCATTTCGTAAAGCATAAACCCCCACACTCTTTCTCTCTCATCTCCCGCCATTGTTACACAAACTCAGCTTCCTCTCTCTTCGTCCGCCATGGATAGACTCTCCCTTCTCCTCCTTACCTCCCTCTCTATCGTCTTCATCTTCTCAGGTAACTCTAACAAACCTCCCTATCACTTCTTCACTTCTTCCCCTTTCTTTATCCGTTTCGTAATTTGTAAGACGGTTTTACACAAATATTGTACTTCGTATTCCTATATTACGTATGATAAGAAGGGTCCGCTTTTACAATCATTAATCCCAGTTTCTTTAATTTTCCAATCAAATTAAACAGACCCAAGAACAGCTGAAGCGGCGTCGTTTCGGATGGTCAACAGGTGTCGTTACACAGTATGGCCTGGCTTACTTTCCGGCGCCACGTCACCTCCTTTACCTACAACCGGGTTCACTCTCAAACCCGGAAAGTCTCGGACCTTTACTTTCCCCAAATCATGGTCGGGTCGGATTTGGGCCCGGACTCACTGTTCTGTTAATTCCGACCGGAAATTTTCTTGTCTTACTGGAGATTGCGCTTCCGGTGTGGTCCCATGTGGTGGGGCCGGAGCTATTCCTCCGGCTACTCTCGCCGAGTTTACTCTTAATGGCGCAGGTTCGATATTCGTCTCTCGCTGTTTATTACTCCCTCCGTCCCAATCATTTGTTTACTGTGTTTTCTTTTTTTGACGGTCTATTGAAATTGTTTTGCGGATTTGTGTATGCTAAATTCTTGTATGAGACCGCCTCATGGACATATTATGGTGAGACGGATTTAAATGAGTGTTGATATAAGGTAGTTAATTTTGAGTTAGTTGGGTGGGCAGATATTAGTTGATGTGAACCGCGTAAACGTCCCCGTCTTAATCTTAAGGTGGTCTATCTTCGTGCTATGTGATTCATTTACTGATAGCTATAATGTTTGGATTGCGAGTCTGTGACATTTGTAGGCAAGATTAGCTCGGGCTAGTCTCATTTGAAGCCGATTAATTGGTACTCAGATAATTTGATTTTCATTTTTATGTAGATTTGGATTTTGATTGATTTAAAACTAACTTGCTCATTAAACTCATAGCATTTTTGTTAATTATATAGTCCTGGTAGTCGACATTCATGTCAATTTTTAAGTCAATTTACGGTTTGGGTCATTCGAAAACACACTATTGTTGGTCAACTTTATATGCGTTGTTGTCAACTTCATTGTTTGATATTCATGTTGTTGCTTGTCTTGACTAAGTTCGGCTCTGCTAAATATTATTGTAGAAAAAATTATTGACTAGATTTATTTGGTACTAAAATTCGGTAAAACGCACAAAAAATATTTGTTTTTTTGGTGTGAAGGACAGAAGTTTCTCAAGTGAGATACCCACTTTTATAAAACTTTACGCTATAAAATTAAGGTAATATAGTACAGTTTTAAAAGATGATGGAAGATGTAGTTAATCAGTTAATGTTTGCCAAAAAATGGAATGTGTTGTAACATGGAATCATACAACATCCCTTGACATATATTTGAGTTTGACTTTTTTAAGTTCTAATTAATTCAGGTGGGCTAGACTTTTATGATGTCAGCCTCGTGGATGGGTACAACCTCCCAATGCTGGTTGTGGCACGTGGGGGGCATGGAGGTGACTGCAGTCCTACTGGGTGTTTGGTTGATATAAATGAAGGATGCCCTAGAGGCCTGAGCGTGATGACAACTCGTGGGAATGTCAGCAACAGTGCTGAGATTGGAACTGTAGTGGCGTGTAAGAGCGCATGTGAGGCTTTTGGGAACCCTGAATTTTGTTGTAGTGAAGCATTTAATACTCCTGACACGTGTCATCCATCGGTGTACTCGACTTTCTTCAAGCAGGCCTGCCCTCGCTCATATAGCTATGCGTATGATGATAAGACTAGCACCTTCACTTGTGCTTCTGCAGACTATCTAATAATCTTTTGCCCTCCTCCTTATACAAGGTAACAAGTCTTGATCTCACTTTAAATATCCTGTATCTAGTATATTTAGTGTTAATGCTATGCATTTTTTGGTTAGTATCAACTGTTGAGTGTAAGGCTTCTAAATCCTGATATGATGGGCTAGATTGCCTCTTTTTGGCCTTAGAAATGTATCTAGTTAAACTTTGTTGATGTAATTTGGTGTTATACTCATAGGCTTGAAAAACCACTACTTAACTTTCAACTAACTGGACTGGACTGTTGGCGTTGGTCCACTTTTTTAAGATCAATGACTGCTTATATCCTGTTTGTGAACGATCAAGTGTCTGTTAATTTATGCCAAATATATCTGGGAGGGTATATGGTAAATGGAGATAATTGTACTTATGATGAGGATGACGAGTAGGACTGTAGGAGTAAATGTTGGTAATGAAACATTATAAAACTCTTTGAAAGGAAAATGTTCTACAAAAAGATGGCGATTGAAATGAAGGAGAAGGCGGGTAATAGAAATTTTTAGATGTGCATTCCTGGCAAATGCTGGATGTGCTACAAGTACTTGTATGTTGTAACCATTTTGAAGTTGATTGGGTATCCTCTGAAAATAAAGGTGACTTGTACAGTTGTAACTTTTTTTTTGGAGCTGATTAGGAATCCTCCGAAAACATAGAAGCAAAAGAGGTTGTATTCATGATTTGTTTGGCCAAAATTATTAATAACCATGCTTTGCATGTGGTATATCCCTTATTTCGTTCAGTGACAGCATATGTCTTAGTGTCTGGTTATTTGGTATGCTCGAGCATGTATCTTAGCACCTCATATTGACAGGTCTAGAAAAGTTTGAAGTGATCGTTTTGACGCTTTTACAAACATCAAACATAGAAGTAGAGATTAACCTTTGGATATATAGGATAATCTAATTTCAGGAAATGTGCACTTGTTCAGAAATACAGACTGGAATCTATTATCTATGCCGAGTACTGCCTTTACATAAGAAGAAAAGGACTGAAAGTTCAATGAAACTCCATATGTGTTGTCATTTTGAAGATTATCTTCACTTTGAGCACTAGGTTGATATATTGTCTTGTTACCACTTAACTGCGTAGACCCTACCTAGTTGAATGCAACTGTGTTGCCTGTTTGAGTTATGTACATTGCCCACAAACAATCGGGTTCTTAGGATGGAGAATTCGTTTCAGTTTGTTGGACAATGTCAAATATAGACAAAGACGGGAAGATCACATAGAGTGAAATGGTAACCTTATCAATTTTTTTCTCTCCTAATCTCCAACACTCAGAATTTTTCTCTTTATCACGAAGTGTTCCACTTCTTTGTAAGTAATGGTTCACACCCTCTATCATTTTGTCAATCAATGATTTAGGGGTACTCGTATCACAAAATTGTGGTTTTGGTAGATTGAGGATTCTCATATTATGTCGTTTCATAATTGGTGGAAACTACACTTTAGGGCAAATCTTATTTATGCGGGTATTTTTTTTACTAAGTGACCTTGACAAAATAAGTACAGCTTTTCTAGGAAAGATAGTTCCATTTGACCCTTCACAAAGGATCACACTTGATATGATATTGATATGATATGTTATTCAGCAGCTTCCGTCTTTTTAGTCTTTCAAGCTCAGGCTCAGAGAAGACCTGGCACTTGTCACCTCTCTTTGATGCTCCACTTTTGGATGTTTTTTTGGCTTATACCTCATGTTGTCGTTGTTTCTCCACATATGTTTTGATTAGATCAATGACCTCTGATTTTTACTTTGGGGGTTCAGGAACTTGTTAGAGAGACCATCTATATAAATCAAAGGATGTCTTTGTCTTTTCAGCTCGAAGAACCCTTACAGAAATGCGTTTGCCTTTCTAGTTCGTATAACTTTTCCGTATAAGGTTTCATTTTTGTTATTTGTTTATTTTTATTTTTTCAACAAGGGGAAAGAAAGTTTGCTTACATGTTTCTAGGCTTCTAGCCTCCTTAGCTAGTTTACGAGCTATACTATTCATAGTTATAGGGATAAAATTAATAGAAATACAATGAAAGTCTTTAGCAACCTCGAAGATATCCGAGATTATGGGCTTCAACTTCTTACTACAGGATTCATTTTTGTTCCTTTACATCAAAACATATTTCGTATCTGTCATTTAACCCTGCTAAAGTCTGTTAGACTGCCTTTAAAAAAAAAGTCTGTCAGACTGAGCCAATGTAATGATTAATGCCTTTGTATCATTGAGCTCAACTATTCTTCTTAGTTGCTTCAACATTCCTACGACAATATTATTTTCACTTGGCCGCAGACTATCTAACAGTCTTTTGCCCTCCTCCTTATACAAGGTAAAAAGTTTTGATCTCACGTGAAATATCCTTTATCTATAGTATATTCAGTGTTAATGCTATGCATTTTTTCGTTAGTATCGACTAATGAGTCTTGACTGTAAGGTTTCCAGATCCTGATATGACGGGCTAATTAACTATTTTTTTTTTTTTTTTTTTTGCTTTAGAAGTGTATCTAATTGGACTTTATTGATGTGATTGGTGTTATACTTACAAGGGTTGAAAAACCACTACTTATCTTTCAACTAATTGGACTGGACAGTGGGTGTTGGTCCACTGTTTTTAAGATCAATGACTGCTTATATCCTGTCTGTGAACGATCAAGTTTGTTTTGATTTATGCCAAATTTACTTATGATGAGGATGGTGATTAGGAGTAAATGTTGGTAATAATGCATTACAAAACACTTTGAAAGGAAAGGAAATGTTCTACAAAAAGATGGCGATCGAAATGAAGTAGAAGGCGGGTAATAGAAATATAGAATGTCAGTTTAGTTAAATGTCACCAAGTTTTCTGGCTAAAAATCGATGTGCTGCAAGTACTTTTAAGTTGTAACCATTTTGAAGTTGATTGGGTATCCTCTGAAAATAAAGGTGAGTTATTAACTTTTTTTGGAGTTGATTAGGAATCCCTGAAAACTAGAAGCAAAAGAGGATTATTCATGTTTTCTTTGGCCGAAAATATTTGATGGCCATGCTTTGCATATGCTATATCCCTTCACTCGTTCAGTGACAGCATATGTCTTAGTGTGTTTGGTATCTTCAAGCATGTATCTTAGCACTCTCATTGACAGGTCCAGAAAAGTTGGATCGTTTGACACTTTGACAAACATCAAACTGTAGAAGTAGAGATTAACCTCTGGATAAGATAACCTTTCTCTCCTCACCATGAAGTTCCAGTTCTTTCGAACTAGGGTTCACACCATCTGTCATTTTGTCAATCAGAGGTTTAGAGGTTCTCGTATCACGTAAGTGTGATTTTGGTCTTATATTATGTCGTTTCATAATTGGTGGAAACTACAGTTGGGGCAAATCAAATTTGTCCAAATAATTTTTTCTACTGTGTCCTTGACAAAATAAGAGTAACTTTTTCTAGAAAGGATAGTTCTATTTGACCCTTCGTAATAAAGGATCACACTTATTCACTTAATATGATATTCAGCAGCTTCTGCCCCTTTAGTCTTTCACGCTCCGGCTCAGAGAAACAGAGCTGACACTTGTCACCTCTCTTTGGTGCTCTGCTTTTGGATGCTTCTTTGATTTATACCTTATGTTGTGTTGTTTCTCCATATATGTTCTGATTCGATCAATGACCTCTGCTTGTTACTTTCGGGGTTCAGGAACTTGTTAGCGAGAGTAAATCAAAGGACGTCTTTGTCTTTTCAGGTCAAAGAACTCTTGCACAAATTTGTTTGCCTTGCTAGGTCGTATAACTCTTTCATATGAGGATTCATTTTTGTTCCTTTAGTTCAAAAGACATTTGTTCACTGTCATTGTAACGCTGCTAAAGTCTGTTAGACTGAGCCACTGCAATGATTGATGCCCATTGAATCAGTGGGCTCAAATAATCTTCATAGTTGCTTCCAAATTCCTACGACAGTATTACCTTTGTTCCTCGAGGACACTCACAAATGGCAGTAGCAGCCTTACCCTTTTGTTACTAACACAGAGTTGCAGATGACTAAATCACAATGAAAAGTGCAACAAGAATTGCAAACGCATCCAAATAAGTGAACCATTCTGTTCCGTTTCATTATATTCTGTGACATTAGTGAGTCTTTGGCTTCATTCTTAACATATCAATCTTCAATTTGATTGTGGGTCAAGTCATGGAACACCTTTGTCTTAAAGTCTGAAGTATGCAAGCTAAGTTCAACTGTGTTTCCCTAATGTACTCTGAATCTTTTGCAGCAATAAATTACTGGGTGCTAAAAAAATGGCAGGCGAACTCCCGCTGGTGAACAAATCAATGATGTACTTGCGTCGAAGAGTTGTTAAAAGATCTGCAGGTCGTTCTCTTTCTCAATCTCGAATTTATTATCTCCATTTGGCTTTATTAGCAACTGGTGTCAACTTTAGCCATAAACTCTCCAAATATGTATACAGTTACGCTGTAAATTTGTCATGTTGGATTTTTCAAACTGAGTATTAGCATTATAAAAATTTTAAAAATTGCAACATTTTGTATATGAGAAAATGTTGGTCAAAGTCGGACTTCTTTGATCACCAAAGTCAAATAAGGACAATATAAATAAAATGAGGGAATATATGTGTGTACTCTAAAAAAAAAGGGAATATATTTGTGTTGTTTTCTTGATTATCTTGTTACCTGGCTTTGATTGCAATTTTCAGGTCAATAGTAGAAGACAAATGGCCGTTCGCTCTCTTCCGCTCCTTCCTCAAATTCTTACCTCAACCTTGGTATAGCTGTATCGTTGAGCAATTCCACGACTTGTATAATCAAAACCTGTAAATATCCTGTTTACATATTTTGGCATCTCCATTTTTTTCCACTTGCCATTAGATTAGCATTAGATTGAACATTATGTTTGTTTGAACATGGGTTCGGAATGTTTGAACATATAATGTAATGACGAATTGGCCACTGGTGTCTGCCAATGTCTTCATTGTGATGGAAATACGAGTCTTTGGATGTGTATCGTGTGTGTATTGTTTCCTTTTGGTGAATCGGGGTGAAAATAGAATTCTTCAGGTGCGAATCTTGCCTGAATGGTTTCATTTTGGTATCACTCTCACTCGTGATTATATCACCTCCGGCTCCTTGGCTCCTCCCATTTAAGGTAAGGTCACCACTGACCAGACTAGCCAATATTTACAACAGGTGCGATAGTTCTGGTCTAACTGTTCAATTGTGAACACGGTAATCAGTTGACTCTCGCAAGTATTATTCACTTAGTTTTACTCGATACTTAGACTCTCGCAAGTATTATTCACTTAGTTTTACTCGATAGTTAGACTCTCGCAAGTATTATTTCCATGCCTCAGATTTTTTTCAGACAAGCGAAATGTTGATTACTGTAACCTACCATCGGTAGACTTTAGCGAAGTTTTCAGATTATCGTTGAAACTAATTAGGTTGTCGTAAAAGAAATGCGTGTGAATAGCGCTTAAATTCCTTTGAAAGTTATACGAGTTTGACATAGCGGATCTCAACAACTATAAACTAAGCCGAAGTATATCCATACCTAACCAAAGGTTTTCTCGAATGTGCAACAGATGCAAAGGCTGTCTTTCACTGTCGGTTGTGCATGAAAGGGTGGGAAGTGGAGACGGCCAAACTGGAAGTGTAATCTGAAATGGAGAAGCATCAGGGTCCAAGTCCTCGAAGCCTTCCGGTAATTTAGCCACTATCTCTATCTCCTTTGTCCTAAAGTTGCACAAAATAATCCAATGTTTAGATAGCATATAAATAACATCCGGATTAGTGGGATGAAAACTAATTGGTTTTCCTATATGTTCCTCCCGATCAATAAGCACATCAAGGAGTCGATTATGAGAGATCCAATTTTGCACCATGACAGTGTGTCGCAAGGACCAAGAACCCGTTTCATAGTCCTCAAGGGCCCAAACTCTACAAGTTCCATCAGAGTATTTGTATGTTCCGTCACACATATATAGACGTTTGTGAAACACACCAAAGGTTGAAATCGGACTCATATGAGGACGAGGTAGAGCGATGAAATCACACTTAAGAACGTCATTGTCATCAACAAATGGATCAAAGCCAATAATGCCCTCATCACAGCGGAAGTAGTACTTTCTTCCTAGTTTTATTACATTGTATTACTTGTGTTGTAGCTTTAAATAATGGATGTATTATTATGGGCTCAGTGAGCCTGAATGTTATGTAATACATCTTTTCACTCTGACAAAAAAAAAAAAAAAAAACAATAGTGTGTAGGTCGGCACCTCAAAGGCATTGACAGGACTACATTGCGCCATATTCCTCCTGTATTAGGTGATAAAAGGCGTGCAGGGACCTCCGTGGCATCCATTGCCTGGGAAAGAATAACGACAGCAGAATATGCATCGTTTAAGGTCACATTATTGGTTGTGTGAATAGATGTAGGGGAGGGAGCTCAACACATTGCCAAGTTTGAGCATTGATGATGTAGAGGTGAATTATCTTAAAGACGAGACAATGCTCGTGTTTGCTGTACAACAAGAAGTCATTACATGCGCCAACAACAGTAAAAGTCGACAACCATGGAAGAGAGGACACAGACACATTTTTCGCATTGTATATAGGAATTAGGATCGTTGAAACGAATCATCAATCCTTTCCAAGTATTTTTGTTAGCTAATACTCCTCCTCCTCGTCCGGAAATAGTGCGGTCCATCTTACGCACAACAAGACCATACATTCGATCATTCGTCATTTCCATCCTAAGTTCATCATCATACTCTGAAAAGCCATTTATAGAAGCATAATGAGCGCGGTTTTTACAGGATATATAAGTAATAAATCGCGTAATAAAGAATGGGTGGGAGACCAATGCAGCCCAATGCTTGCAAACAGCCTTGCAGGTAACAATAATCTTGTGACAGGGGAGTCTACAAAAAATTTCCAATAGCAACTCATCTACTAAATCGTTTATGTTATTATTGGGCTTTTTGTGCTCCGATTCAACTTCTTCATCATTAACCATTGGGTTGAATTTCATTGAATAGAATTGCATATCTAACATTAACATAAGAGGTGCATATGCATTTGACTACATAGCCGTGGATTACAATGTATAAAATCACAACGATTAGGAAAGCTAATAGAGTATCTAAAAGATAATCTTAAAATATATACAAAAGATATTATACTAACTATAATTCGTGCCATATGAGAGTATATTCTCTACAGAACAGAGTGTAATATTAGCACTTGACATCTCAATGGACTCCCATTTCTTAAACAAGTGGTCAGAGGTTCAATTCCTGACTCTTGCGAATGAAAAGGCCAACTTTAAGTGGTCAACCCATTAAATTACCTAAAGTATCCCGAAGGAGATTGCCCCAGTTGTCGGTAAGGGATACTCCTGGTCAACACCAAAAAAAAAAAAAAAAAATCTCAATGGAAGTATTTATACAAGAGTTTGAGGAGTCATGGGCAAATTAAGTAAAGCTAATTTGAGAAATTCATAAGTGATATATAACATATTTGAGTCTCCTCTAGGGTTCTATGAGGGTTTCTTCTTTGCGTCGTCATTGATACTTCCTTGTTTCTTGAAGGTTGTATACCTATCATTAAGTTGATATGCTTATTACGCTTTGCTTTCTACAATTTATCTTCTTTATATATCGATAAAATTTTTACTCAAATATGGTACACAATAATAAATCTCTAGATCTAAATAACAAGGGGAAAGGGGTGGTGGAGAAGGAGGATGAAACCTTTGTTTGGGATGTTGGGGGCAGTTCGTCGGAGAAGGAGAAGACACGAACGATGATAGTAGGACGGATATGGATTTTGAAGGCGATCAACGCTAAAGCAGCGATAGACTCGATGATCAAATTATGGAGCACAAAAGGTACGACCACAGGAAACCTTATTGATGCAAAAAATAAAATCTTTGTGTTTAACTTCGAAAATGAAAAGGAAAAATCTAAGGTCCTCGATGGTCAACCCTGGCATTTTGACAAGTTTATATGGAGCTTTAGCGAACCCTGTGAGGATGGGAAACTGTCTGACACACCGTTATTTCATATCCCGCTGTGGGTACGGGTATATGACCTGCCAGTGAGGGGGAGGTCGAATAAGGAGAATATGCGTAGATTGGGTTCGCAGATAGGGACGTTTATCATGGCTGATGAAACGCCTTTCCCTGAGATGGAAAGGGCGATTCGGATTAGGGTTGTCCATGACGTTAGGAAACCTTTGAAACCAAAGGTGGGAGTGAAAATGCCATCGGGAACGCTGATCGAATTTAGAGTGACGTATGAACGGATCCCGACTTTTTGCTACGGTTGTGGAAAATTAGGGCACGGGGAGAAAGATTGTGACGATGGTCCATATGAGGAGGGGGAATTGAGATACGATGAAACGCTAAGGGCGTCGCCATGGAAGGCCTTTAAGACCGTGGCTGATGGAAAAGCGAAAGGAGCGAGGGCACTAAACCCGGAGTTTGAGAAGGAAAGCAGGAGGAGAGAGGAGATGGCAGTGGAGGAAATGATTGAAAAACTTAAGTCCATTGTGTTTAAGTTTAAGGGAGGTAGCAACAGGAATCGTGAAGCTCTGCAACCTCATCAGCTCCAGGAGGGAACAGAGGGAATTGGAAAGACTGGGGTGGGAGAGAGGGGAGTGGAGATGAAGGTTACCAGGGAGCCGTTCTATGAGCCAATTGACCAGGGAATAGGAATGGTTATTGCTACAGACGCTGTGGCGGAGGAGCACTTGTCGGGGGAGGAATTCAGAGGGAATGCTACCCAGGGGAGTGAGCACCCAATTGTTTCAGGTGATGGGAGTAATGTGGGAACGGGGGTTAACAAGTGGAGAAAGCTATTCAGGGAGCGCAATGACAGTACGAGACAGTTAGAGGAAGTGTGGATGGCGGGTCAGAAACGGAAAAACCAGGAAGAGGGGAGGTCCGATGGGGAGGACGTAGTGAGCAGAGAAGGGAATGCTAAGAGGAGTCGAAATTCTATGGTACACCTGAGGCGGTGGTTGAGGGATCTCAACCCCGCCGGGCATCATGAAAATATTGAGCCTTAACTGCAGGGGTTTGGGCAACCCGGCTGCGGTAGACGGTTTAAAAAATCTTGTCCGTAGGGTGAGTCCAGACTTTATTTTTTTATGTGAAACTAAATTAGGTGGTGTAAATATAAAGAAAATTAGAGATAGCTTATTAGATTTTGAAGGGCAGGAAGTAGACAGCATTGGTAGAAGTGGTGGCTTGGCTAGCTGGTGGCGCAAGGGTATGGATGTTTCGTTCCGTTCCGCAACTGTACACTACATGGACTGGGATGTGGTGGTGGTAGGAGTTCGTTGGAGGCTAATGGGGTTCTATGGATGGCCGGCTACACAAGATAGACACCTTTCGTGGGAACAATTACGGATTCTTGCTGAGCATGGCGATGGTCCTTGGATTTGTGTGGGGGATTATAACGAAGTTCTTTATTCGTCGGAGATAAAAGGAGGGACGAGAGCGCTGTGGCAGATGAATAACTTTAGGGAAGCGGTCGATGATTGTGGACTCCGAGACCTTCCTTTTGAAGGATATGAGTTCACGTATGATAATGGTCAAGCGGGGATGGATAATCGACAAAGTCGTATTGATAGAGCAATGGTGAATAAGGCGTGGACTGACTTGTATTCGTATGCTAAATTACTACATTTGGGGGCCGAGTGGTCTGATCATTTACCGTTAATGGTAGTGCTAGACGGAAGAGCTGAAACTGGAGGAGGGACGAGGAAAAGATTCCGTTTCGAGCAGATGTGGGTCGATGAGGATGGGTGTAAAGATACTGTTCGAATGGCGTGGGATCCGGGGGACGACATAGGAGCCAATATCAGCCGTTGTGCCAATAATTTAATGTCATGGAAAGGTGCTAGCATTGGTAAGTTACTGAGAGATATTAAAGCCCAAAGAAAGAAATTACACAATATGGAAGGGGAAGAGCGTACTGTTGCTAACGTCCAGGAACGTAAGAAGATCAAAGCCAAAATTGCACTCCTTATTAAGCAAGAAGAACAATTCTGGAGGCAACGGTCCCGGGTTCTATGGCTCAAAGACGGGGACAGGAATACCAAATATTTCCATAGGAAAGCTAAACAAAGAAAACAGAAGAACCATATCAAAGTTATTATTGATGAGCAGGGACGAGAGTTTGTGACTCAAGAAGGAATTAAAGGGGCTGCTGTAAGATACTTTACAACGCTTTTTGAGACGTCGTCCCCTATAAATATGGCGAGTGCATTGGAGGGAATTGTTGGACGGGTTACGCGTGAGATGAATGACGGTCTGCGTGAGGATTATAGAGCTGATGAGGTGTTAGAGGCGCTTAATCAAATGCATCCGCTTAAAGCACCGGGGCCGGATGGTATGAATGCCTTATTTTTTCAAACATATTGGCACATAGTTGGCAAATCTGTTATTCAAACGTGCTTAAGTATTTTAAATGGGTCGGGAATTCCGGGTGACATAAATTGGACACATTTAATTCTTATTCCGAAAAAGAAAGATGCCAACCGTATGTCGGATTTTCGTCCGATAAGCTTATGTAATGTCATGTATAAGATTATTTCTAAAGTGCTTGCCAATAGATTGAAGAGGTTTCTGGGGGAAATAGTTTCTGAAAATCAAAGCGCCTTCACCCCTGGACGGCTTATTACCGATAATATCTTGGTGGCGTTCGAACTCTTCCATTATATGAAAAACTCTGGTAGTGAAGGGGGACATATGGCCCTCAAACTTGATATGGCTAAGGCGTATGATAGAATTGAATGGGTGTTCCTTGATAGAGTTCTTAAGACGATGGGATTTGACGACCAGTGGCGAAACCGAGTTATGGAATGCATTACTTCGGTGTCCTTTGCGGTAATGATAAATGGGGAGCTCTCGGACAGTTTCAGGCCTACGAGAGGACTTCGTCAAGGTGACCCGCTCTCCCCTTATCTTTTTATCCTGTGCGCTGAGGTTTTTTCTAGTATGTTATGTAGAGCGATGGAAAGAGGAGCCCTCCACGGGATTCGTATTGCCCCGTTAGCACCCATGGTTTCACATCTTTTTTTCGCGGACGATAGCATTATTTTTGTGAAAGCCAATGTGAGGGAGGCAATGGTGGTTAAAGACATTATTGGGCATTATGAGAGTGTTTCGGGGCAGCTTGTGAGTCTTGAAAAAACCACTGTATCATTTAGCAAGGGGACGAATTTGGTGAGGAAGAATGCAGTCACGGGTGTGTTGGGGGTACGAATGGTTGCTGAGCAAGGGAAATATCTCGGGCTACCTACGGTTCTGGGACAATCGAAAGAGAGACTCCTCAAAATTGTGCGGGATAAGTTACATAAAAGACTACAAGGCTGGAGAGGCGTTATGCTTAGTAAGGCCGGGAAGGAGACCTTAATAAAATCGATAGCTCAAGCTATTCCCACTTACGCTATGTCCGTCTTCAAGCTGCCTGTGTCTTTCTGCGAGGAAGTGCGTGGGCTGATCTCGGGCTTCTGGTAGGGTGCGGAGAATGGTAGGAGGAAAATTCTGTGGGTTGCGTGGGAGAAGATGTGTAGACCGAAGAAGAAAGGGGGTCTCGGTTTCCGGGATTTTCGTAATTTCAACAAGGCACTTCTAGCAAAACAGGGATGGCGTCTCTTGACCTCGGACACCTGTCTCATGGTTCGAGTTATTAGAGGAAAGTACTTCGGGGATAGGAGTTTCTTGGAGGCTGATTTGGGACCAAATCCGAGTTACACTTGGCGTAGCATTTAGGAGACCAAGGAAGTGATCAAGCTTGGAGCGAGGAAGAGAATTGGGGATGGATAGAGCACCTCGGTGTGGTTGGATCCGTGGATCCCGAATACCCAGTCTCGTCGAGTTATTTCTCCTCGTAATGGCTCTGACCCGAACTTGAAAGTTGCTCACCTTATGCGTCCTAATCGAGGGGGCTGGAATGATGAGCTCCTGAGCACGCTGTTTTTGCCGTTTGAACAACAACGTATCCGAGCTATAAGGATTAGTGATAGTGGGCTAGTTGATGATTCGTGTTGGGAGGGATCGAAGGATGGCTCATATACTGTTAAGACGGGCTACCAATTACTCCAAGGCAACTGTGAGCGAGCTGAACAATCCGACTTTTCACGGGACAAATGGCTTTGGAACACGATTTGGAGGACTGAAACTTTGCCTCGGGTGAAAGTGTTCATGTGGCAATTATGTCATGACGCACTCCCAGCTAAATGCAATGTCGCGAAGCGCTTTAGGATCGATGATGCGAGCTGTCCGCTTTGTCACAGCAATTTGGAGACTTGTCTCCATATTGTTAGGGATTGTGGGTGGGTGGATGGGGTTTGGGATGGGGTCGGGTTGGCGGAGTGGGTGGACAATGGGGCTGTGCGGGTGAGGGAGTGGGTGGAAGGCGCCTTGAGGGAGTTGTGTGCAAGGGAGAGAGGGAAATTCATGCTTACGTGGTGGGCCATTTGGGAACGCAGAAACAAAGTGGTGTTTCAAGGAGAAAGAGGTGATCAGCTAGGGGTGGTAAGGAGGGTGGAAGATCTTTCTGAGGAAATGATGGAGGCTAGAGGGCAGGCGGAGCAATCAGCAAATGGGAGAGCAATGTATCGTGCGACTGTAGGGAATGGCGTGAATGGAGGGAGCGGGGATGACAGTTGTGCGAATAGAGCTGTGGGAGTAGAAAGCCGGTTATTGTTGGCAGACGAGATCCGTTTGAACTCGGATGCGGGGTTCTTACAGGGGCTGGGCATGGGTTTGGGAGTGGTGAGTAGGAATTTTGAGGGAGGAGTGGAGTGGGTGGTGTTGGTTCAAGCGGAGGAGACAAGATCACCTAAGATGGCGGAAGCGGAAGCTATACTGTTGGGTATGAAGGAGGCAAGGAGTAGAGGACACCTGAAGTTGGTCGTGGAAAGCGACTGCTTGGACGTGATACAAGAGCTCAATGCAAGGATCAAAGGCAAGGCGGATATACATCTAGTTTACGATGACATTTACTCTCTAAAGCTTTGTTTTCATTCTGTTATTTTTTCTTTTGTTAGACGTAAGTTCAATAGGGATGCGCATAAGTTAGCACACCTCATTCCTTGGTCTCTGGGGAGACGGGTTTGGGAATCGGAATCGGCTAACTCTCTTGTTGAATCGTTTTCTCGTAATTTGAATGAAATGAATTAACCCCTTCGGGGGTGTTTCTCGCAAAAAAAAAGATATGTATGTCAAAGATTTGTGGATATCTAAATTTAGGAGACTATTAGGATGTTAAGCCTTTGTCAGTGCTTTGTTTGAGGTAACCACAATTGCTTATTTTTTTCGTCTTTATTGTTTCTTTTTTCCGCATGTGCGTCTTTATATATTGATTGTTGTGTAATTCACTTCTTAATTGATTGATTTTATAGGAATAGTTTTAATAATTATGTACATTAATATATATTGATAATGATAATAATAACTAATGTAATACTTTGGTGTGATTTTCAGGAAAACGAGTTACACATTATTTGGAGAACGACACACACATTTATTATAGCTTATTGGATACAAGATTGCACCTATATCACCGGTCAATGTCCATTAATTCTTAGCTATGTTAAGTTTTATTACTCACTTTGTCTCAATTATTCGCTTCCTTTTTTTTTCTTTCTTGAGAGGTAGTTTGTAAAAAAGTTATTGTAACGGAGGGAGTACTTTCTGTTTTGTTATGTGCTACTGATTACCGATTCATATTTTGAGACACGTATTACCATGTATCATATTTCTTCTCGCGAAAATTGCTATTAGTAGTATCATTAGAGTCGGCGATGACTTTAAATGGCCAGTGCTCCGTGTCATCTTGAACTGTCGGGTATTATTCATTTTATGGTTTTATGTTTTTGTGTGAATAATTTAGCTAATTAATTTTTGTTATGCAGTATTCCATGTAACTGATCTTAACGGAAATAAAATGAAAGATGAGAGCGTTCTTACCTACATGGAACAGGTAATTAATTAATCATTAGTGAGTAAATTTGATGTAATTAATTTGGCAGTTTAGCAGTTTGGGTGCAATAAAAACGGAATTGAGCGGAATTTAATTAATTGTTGTATTTATGTTTTAATTGTTCAACAGTCACTTGGTAGCATTCATTTCATGTCATATCAACAACAAGAAGAAACCGGCACGGAGGCGCTTTTGATTTCTTAAGGTAGTAATTAACGTTGGAAAGAAAGGGTCAAATTCCATCTTAAACAAACCCGTATTCTATTGATTATTTAGTAGGTGTTGCTAATTCTAAAGGATATATAAGAGAAGATTATTACCAGTTACCACATGACCTCATATTTATTATACATAAAATAAAATATTTGTGTAAGACGATTTTTACAGTCTTATACTCTTATTATCGTAAACGTGATCTTTTAGTAATCACTTTTACCCACCAATAGAGTTGTGTTTGATCCGTTATACAACTATATGCTCCGTATATTACTAACTCTTATAATAGAGTAGTTTATGAAATTAAATTCTTCACAAAGTCCATTACACTACTTCATTTAAAGTGATGATAACGAATTATATATAGACAGAAAAATCAACGTACACATAAATTTTACAATGTTCATAAAGGCGAAATAATATAACCCAGGTAAAATACAACTACTTAATATAGAAACGGGGAAATAACCCATGTAAAATATATTTACTTTAATTTAGAAGATATATTAATCTGATTTATTTCTAAATGTCGCACGGAAATTTAATACTAAGAGGATATGATAGGTAAATAGTGAGATGATATGATAAATAATGAGATGACCGATATGATGATATGATATTGTATCATATCTCCATAATATGATATAAAAAATAAAGTGATATATACACTACGCCAAATATCACCAACAATAACGGTCAAATAACGCATTTACCGTAATTAAATAGAAACATGGAACCGTGATTGCAACGACGGTTGTTAAATGTATACCACGGTTAAAAACCGTTATTTTAAAACAATAACGCACCATAATACCGTTATGACAACTCAATAACGGTTATAAAACTGTTGTAAATAATATTAATGGCAACGGGTATACTATTAAGAAACCGTTATTATGTATTAATGTTGCGGAAAACGTTGTCCTAGTTATCAATGACTACGGTTTCGCGGTAGGAAAACCGTTATTAAAAAGTATACTTAATAACGGATCATTTCGTAATCATTTTCTTAACATTAATAACGGCTTTACTACAAAAACAACCGTTGTCATATTTCTTACCTTGACAACGATTGTTCTTCTAAAAATAAGCGTTGTAATTGTGGAGAATAAGACAACGGTTATTGTTCGTTATCATTTAATTTTAGCAGCTTGAATAGTAGATTAAATATGTCAACGGTTTTTAAGCCAAACAAAACCGTTGTAAGATATTATTTAAAACGGTTTTTTTGCAACCATTATCTTTATTAATTTTTTTTTTTTTTTTAAAAAGTAATCCTGGCAGCTGCTGAAATGCTATTTTTTCAGCAGCGTTTCTAGCAGCTGCTGAAATAATAGCATTCCAGCAGATGTGCACTGCAAAAATTCAATCCTGCATCAAAATATTACACCCAATGATCAATTAAACCCAGAATTTATACAGTAGTACAAACCAGTGGATGATGAAAATCACTAATCCAGTATTTCCACAAAAAACACAAAAGAAGCCAATACACAACGGCTCTATATATACACGTACATAAAGCATGAGCAACCTATTGAGACTCCGCTATTGAAACAACATAACTGGCCCACATATTTCTCAACTGGGTGATGTCCTCTGGCGAATAGTCTGGGGCTTTGTTGACTTTG
>JAGPOY010000491.1:2808-26121 GCA_018983105.1 Silene uniflora | reverse complement strand
ATGATGCGAGTCATTACAGAATGCTCATAGGAAAACTCAATTTCCTCACTCACACAAGACCAGACCTCTCATTTGCCGTGCAAACTCTCAGTCAGTTCATGCAAGCACCAAGGACCCCTCACATACAAGGCCTTTATCACATTCTGAAATATTTACAAGGAACTTGTGGTCAAGGCATCATGTTAAAAGCATCTTCTCCTCTTCGCTTGCAGGCCTTCTGTGACTCAGACTGGGCAGCCTGTCCTACCACCAGGAGGTCTATTACGGGCTGGGTCATCCTCTCAGGCACCTCTCCTCTCAGTTGGAAAAGTAAAAAACAGAGTACTGTCTCTAGGTCCTCTGCCGAGGCCGAATATAGGGCCATGTCACAAGCTGCTGCAGAAATAACTTGGTTGGTCAGGTTGTTAGATGAATTAGGAGCACCCAATCTTCATCCTGTCACCTTGCATTGCGACAACAACAGTGCCCTTCACATAGCACGCAACCCTGTGTTCCATGAACGCACAAAACACATTGAATTGGATTGTCATTTCACAAGGGACAAGGTTATGGAAGGCCTTCTCCAACTCCAATATACACCAACAGCATCCCAACTCGCAGATGTCTTTACCAAGATCTTGCCTTCACAACAGCACTGGCGACTTCTGCTCAATCTGGGCATGTTACCCCAGCCACATGCTCCATCTTGCGGGGGGGGGGTGTTGGATTCTACTGACCAGACTCTAGACAAGAGAAACCAGGCCCAATTATTCACCCGATGGCACCTGATCCAGGAAGGATATGCTACACTAATTCCTAGGCCCACCAATCCTTTGTAACTAGGTTTTGTTATCCTCAAATAGGAAGCTCATATATATATATGTCTTTTGTAGATTCTCAGCCACAATTATCATTCAAGATAATCTTTTTACAACAATCAATACATATCTTCATTGTCCAAGTTTACTGCTTTATTCATACATCATCAACATCATGCATCAACATCATGAGATCTTTCAAAAACAACACTATCATCATAAGGTAAATGAATACACTGTTTGGTGTAAAATTTTAGGGGAGTCAAAAGAAAGGCTCAGGGACATCACCTTTCAATGATTTGCAAATGGATTTAGTTGATATGTTTTATGAATTGTTGAAAAGAAAAGCACAGAGTCCAGAACACGATGTGTTAAAAAGACACCGAATTGTCTAGGTTATATGATTTTTGAATACCAAAATAGCTATTCCGTAGTAACTACTCTTAGGGTGTGTAGGAAGAGTTGTCGGAGTATGAAACCACCCTACCCGATTCTCAGCTGATTGTCCAAGCTCGATAATTTCTCCGTATTTTAAAATCACTAAATGAGCAAGTTTAAAGTTAATTGGGTTTACTTAAGACGTCAAACATTGATCCTCACTATGCAGACAAACACAACTGTTTGCAGCCGCTCGTCGTACAATTGAGCTGTAATGGTATTTGGGTAGTGTTTATGTTGAGGTAGCAAGGTTATGATTGAAAGGCATGAAATACCATGGCACAAGGCTTGAAATAGAACTGATCAAATGACCCACCCTCGACATCCTAGTCCAGCATAACCCAACCCAATTTTTCCATACGTGGGCTTCAGACTTTGCCCAAAAAAGACCCGATGTACATTTAGGCAAGGTACAAACCTAGCTTCCACCTATTTTTCAGCCCGACACGACCTAATAACAATAGAAAAGTGAGAAACTGAACCTTTTATAACCAATAGCCAAATTAAAATAATCTTAGCAAAATGTCCAACAAAACTCGATTTCCAATACAATATACTCCCTCCCATTCATTATAAGTGTCCCATTGTAAGGATGACACGAGAATTAAGGAAATGAGTTAAATAATGTAAAGTATTGTAGTGGAGTGAGATAATTGGAGAGAGGGAAGGTAATGTGGGGTATTATTGTGAGTGGAGTGATTAAAATAAGCGGATTTTTCCCATGGTACCCCTGTGGTTTGTCACTTTGTCCATGGTACCCTTGAAGTTCATTATTTGTGCCAATGGTACCCTTGTTGCGTTATGGGCGTTAAATTAAGACTAACGGAGTTAGATTAAGGCAATAACTTTTTTTTGGCGGGAAAATTAGTTTTTTTTAATAACTTTATTAAAAAACGGTGCTTGTACCAAATACCCCTGAGGTTTGCAATATACCATTTTATCATTTAGCAGCTACTTATCATCTCTGATGAATAATCAATAACAAGGAAGAGGTCGATTTTTCTTACAATCAAAATGATGAAGATGAAGTAAGAAGGAATTTTATTGAATGCGAATGAATTAAGGAGGAACTTTGTTGAAGGTGAAATAAAAGAGTACTCACGAAGCTTTGTATTTTCTACTAATAAAGAACCAAGTAACAGAACGACTATACCTCATCACATCTCGAAATTGCTAAAGCTAATTTATTAATAAGATCATAATCCCTATTTTGGTTTCTTTAATAAAAAAAAGAAAAAAAAAATATTTGTAGTTTTTAAGGGTTTGATAAGAGAGTATAAAAGGGGATTAAGAAGTATAAGAGTCATTAGGAATAAGTTTTGTCATCCAATTGTAGACTACTAACGGAATTAGTAACGGCAGTGGCACACTAGGCACAAAAGATGAACCTCAAGGGTACCGTAGACACATTCTTAAAAAGAGGGGTACCATGGACAAACTGACAAACCACAAGGGTACCATGGGAAAAAACCGTAAAATAAGTATTGTTTTAGGGTGAGGTGGGATATTGTTGTGGGTTGAAGTGATTAAAATAAGTATAAAACATTACAAAAAATAGACAATGGGATATTATTGTGGATAGACGGAAATGGACAATGGGATACTTATAATGAATGGGAGGGAGTAGACGTAGTCTTTTTTTCAAGAAGGATGCATTACATATGTTGGTGTTAATATGATTTCATTCCCTATTTTGGTACTAAAGTACTTGATAAACTTCCTTGGCCCAAAGCCCCAAAGTAGAGTAGGCATTGGGCCGTGTTGTGCCGGCCCATCGTGCCTTCCCCAAAAAATGGCCCGGCCCAGGCATAGATATTGGGCTCGCCGTGCCGTGCCGTGCCTGGCCCACTAACGCTAACCCCCGCCGCAGCCCGCTCCTGGCACGCCCAGTTTCGTGCTCGGCCGGCCCAATAGCCTTAGTATTTTTTTAATTTTTTTTTCTAAATACTTTTTAATTTATATAAATAATGAATACTCCCTCCAATCCAATCCAAACTCCCCACTTGACTTTTCACGGTCTACGAGACGACACTTTGACCACGTTTTTCTTCATTTATATATTACTTTTTTCTGTCGAAATTATAATTTTCCGAAACGTCTTTTTATAACAAACGTAAATATGTAAATTTTACGCATAAATTTTAAAAATTTTATTAAATAAAATCTATGTCAAAATTTAGCAAGGTTGACTTGAAAAAGTGAGTGGGGAGTTTGGATTGGATTGGAGGGAGTATTAATGATTTAAATATATATTTTATTAAATATTAATACCTGATGTTTTGATTAGTTGATTACTTGTATTTTTAATGTCTCGATTTAATTAAATAATTAAGAAATGATATTTAAACAAAAAGAATTTAGTTAAATAATTAAGAAATGGGCCAAATCTCAGGCCGTGCCTGGTTCGTGTCGGATCTTCCGTGCTTGGGCCGTGCCGTGCCTAGGCACGGGAATTTCCAAAAATCGCAGCCGCGGCTCGCCTTCAGCCCGTTCTTGCCGTGCCCGTGCCAAACTCGTGTCGTGCCCGTGCCGCCCACCTTGGATCGGCCCAGATTGCCATCTCTAGCCCAAAGGGTGGCGTTATCCCTAGAGAATCTGGATACGCTAACCCTTTAGGATATATCTGTTTTAACCATTAGACAAAACATAGCGTATAAACTCGACTATTCGAGAGTGACAAACTTGAAGTTTAGATAGCATGAATTCAGGCCATAAATACTTCACAAGATTACTCTTGGAGTTTTCAGGTCTGAACTTGACTTTTTTAATAATTTCATCAAAGTTTAACCACTAGGCTCCTCATTCACGGGCGTATTTTTTGTTATTCACTTGACAATCGGACAAATATGATTTTGGCACAACATAACGTCGGCAATATAACTTTGGCACACATATCGTTGATCTGTGGCTGCGACTGTTCTAGTACACAAGTCTTACCCTTCCAACTTACATTTCCAACTAAACGTCAATGAAGTTAGCACCACTATAAATTCATCACCCCCTCAATTTTGACCGCCATTAATATCTCTTCACTCTTCACTATCGAGGCTTCACTGAAATGGCGATAACTGCGCTACTAATTACGGCGACAAAAATCGCCGGAATTTTAGTGTCGCTAACTTTCGCCGCCAACGGTTTATCATTTTCTCGTTTCAAGAAGAAGAATCTTCGCTCTTTTCAATCTCCTATTGATGAATCTTCTGACATTCTCGCCGATTTTAATGTTAATTCGTCAGGTTAATTCTTCAATTTGCGACGTTTATCGATTAATTTGAGCAATTTTCTTGTATTCCTCTGTTTTTTGAAGCTTATTTTCAATTTGTGCTGTTATTTCTTGTATTTTTTAGTTCGAATAAGTATATTTGTTCATTAATTAATTTATTATTTAGTGCAATTACTCTATTTTGTAGTGTATATATTCAATTCGTGTTATCATTTTTCGTTTTCTACTTTAAAATTAGTATATTTGTTCATTAATTGATTAATTATCGTGTTTTTGGAAGTTATAATCAATTTGTGTTGTTATTTTTAGTTTTTAAAGTTCAAATTAGTAAATTCGTTCGTTAATTGATTAATTAGTTTATACTACGGAGTACTATTGCTGGTACTGTAGTGTTATTGTTGCTGCATGTGCTGATAGAAGAATTTGTTTTTTTGACGGCTTTGCGAAATGCTGGATGAATGATAGGAGAAATATGATTTAGTTAGTTTGTTGTTGTGATGTTATTGTTGTAGCATGTTGTGATACTGAAGAATTTGTTTTCTTAATGGCCTTGTGAAATGCTGATGGAGTGATGGGAGAAATAAGATTTAGTGAGTTTATTGTTGTGGTGTTATTGTTGTTGCTGTTGCTGTTGCGTTTGCGTGTGGTGATACTGAAGAATTTGTTTTTCTGACGGTGGTGTGAAATGCTGATTGAGTGATAGAAGTTGTGAGTTTATTATTGTAGCGTAATTGTTGTTGCATTTGCTGATATGGAAGAATTGTTTTCTGACGGTGTTGCAAAACACTGATGAATGATGGGAGAATAAGCTTTGGTTTGTTTAACGAGCAATGTTAGTTTTAAGTTTTGAAATGGAGTTTTAAGATGAATGTTTGATAGTTTGGTAGGAAAATGGTGATTTGGTGATTTAGTGAGGGGTGGAAAAGGTTTGAGAGTTCTAAGAGAATGTGAAAGCTTCAATTCTTGCAAATTGTCGGTTTTTGCAATTGTCAGGGATAGGGAAAGAAAGTAATGTTATTCTTGTTAACTGGAGTGTGAAGGATTAAAGTATCATATTATCGCATGAGGTTGTAATTATGATCTTAAGAAGTCCTCTTGGCTTTAACTATGGCTCATAAAAGTAATGTCCCTGTTACAATTGGGATCTAGCTTGAACTTACCAGCTGTATCTCTCTTTCTATCACTTTTAGCTATGTTGAGAGTAGTAATGGAAATTATTTTAAGATGAAGAGTTGGAAAGAGCATTGTTTGACCAAGTGAGCCTTGTATGACACTGTCTTACATGTATATTCTTATGTATTCCTCATTTAAATGTGTGATACTGTGCTGGTGTTTCCACGAGTATATGACTATGTGCTTATACTGCTTACGCAATAGGCGAGGTTATAGTAACAATAGGCTTTCTGAACCTGGAGTTTTATCATCTTCAAAGCAATATGGCCTCTCAGATAAGGTTCATTTGTTGTTTCTTGTTTTTTATTGAACGGCAGTCTTATAAGTCTCTTTTTACTTCTTGAATTTGAGGTAAGCTCTTCGACGTATGAAACAAATCATCTATGTATCATTGCTTTCAGATGGAGAACCAGAGTTCTTCTTTGGATTGGCGACGGCCCCTGCACATGTAGAGGACAGGCTTGATGATGCATGGCTTCAGTTTGCATCAGAAACGCCTCCTGAAACTTCTGGATCTGCAGAGGAACCACAAACAGCTGATAATATATTAGCTTCAGCTGCCGGAGATGGTGGCTCTCAGCAGCCTGTGTCTGGTGAAGCTAAGAAATCATTAAAGAAAAAGAAAAATACGAAGATAGCCATGGAAGCGATGATCCGAGGTTTTCAAAAGTTCACTGAAGAAGACGCTGAAGAAGAAGAAGAGGCGGTTCCCATCGGTAGTCAGAACGTGGCTGCATGGCACAATGTTCCACACCCGTAAGTGTAACTGCCTGCAGGTTTCAATTTGCCACAAAACTCATATGAGACAGAGATAATCTTACATGTGAGACCAACCTATTAATCCTATAACTAAACGAGTGAATACATAACTATTTGGGTCGGTCTTACATGTGAGACATGTTCCACACCCGTAAGTTTAAATGCCTACGCAAGACTCATTGCCAGTTTACCAATGTTGTGGATTTTTATATGAGACATGTACGCTTTTCATAAGCAGTGAATTTATGTTACTTGAAATCTATGTCAGGGAGGAGAGGCTAAGGTTTTGGTCGGATCCTGACACAGAGCTTAATCTTGCTAAAAACACCGGTGTTAGTGTCTTTCGTATGGGTGTTGACTGGTCAAGAATAATGCCTAAGGAGCCAACTGGTGAACTAAATGAAGCGGTAAGTACATGTTTTATTGCTTTTCCCATATGCTTTGCGGTGTTATGTTGTATATGACCATTGTTTCTTTATCATATTTCTGAGACAGTGAAATGTAAAATTTTAGGTGTTTCGAATTGAAATATCCAGACTCATCTGAACATCATTTTCAATCAGGTTAATTTTGCCGCATTAGAGCGATACAAGTGGATCATTCATAGGGTACGATCATATGGAATGAAAGTAATGTTGACTTTGTTCCACCATTCACTTCCATCATGGGCTGGAGAATACGGAGGATGGAGATTGGAGAAGACCGTTGACTATTTTTTGGAGTTTACAAGGTTATTATTATCTATTTCCCCCTCAACCATCAAGGTTGATGGCTCTTGATTCAGTGCTTACATTTATTTTGCTTTCAAGTGATCCATTATTCTGCTAGAAGAAAGGTAGTCCACCATTCACGCCTTTGAATCACTAATATTCAGTTGCAAGTATGAAAATATAAGATGAATAGTAATGATGAAGATGTATTACAGTCGTAAGTTTGTGCAATTATTTGTAAAACCGTATCATATCTAGGCGATTAACCTCTACGAAAAATAGTCATATTTCAAATATTATCTGGATTTTACATAATTTAAGTTTAACAAGATTAGTGATATGTTCCCACAGGCTTGTTGTCGATAGTGTTTCAGACGATGTTGATTACTGGATAACATTCAATGAGCCTCATGTCTTCTCTATGCTGACTTATTGTGCTGGTGCTTGGCCTGGTGGAAATCCTGACATGTTGGAGGTTGCGACTTCTGCACTGCCAACTGGTATTTTTAATCAAACAATGCACTGGATGTCGGTTGCACACTCAAAAGCATATGATTACATCCATGAACACAGGTTATTTTCTGTCTGTTTTTTACTAAATAATCTTAAAAGCCACAATTTCAACTGAAATATCAGTAGTCGTTGAATAAATGCTCTCAGAAACATCCACTAATAGTTCCATTGATTAGCTAACCTTAATAGTTTTCTAAGAATTATGAGATTATAGTTTTGTTAGTTGTGTCACGATGTCTACAGGGAAGATGCCATGACTTGGCATCCATGAACTGAATTACTTTTACCAATTGGGACGATTTTCGTAAGTTGCAGATATTCCATCATGAATTGGTGATGAAGACACGAGTTGTTCATCTTTCCTAATTATAATTCTAGGAAACTAACTGAATTATCTCTTTAACCGAAACAAGATCTTTGAAGCAAATTTTGAGTAGTTGTTGATTCTCTGAAGCTATTTTTTGCAGCAAACTACAAAAGCCACGTGTAGGAGTTTCTCATCATGTCTCATTTATGCGGCCATATGGACTCTTTGATATTGCTGCCACCACATTTGCAAACTCCTTGACCCTCTACCCATATTTGGACAGTATATCTGGGAAGATGGACTTTATCGGATTAAACTATTATGGACAGGTTTCTGTGTACTCTAGCTATTCTCTCGATATATGTAGAGCTATTATGTAAAGTTTGATTCATCTTAACAACGCTTTTTCATATCTTTAAAACATTGTTTGACCACCAAAATAAAATGGAGGAAATAACTCTGGCACTAAACCTAGAACGTGTGAGTGATCTTTTGCATTTTTTACCAGGAAGTTCTCTGTGGTGCTGGATTGAAGCTAGTGGAGACAGATGAGTACAGCGAGTCAGGACGAGGGGTCTATCCCGACGGCTTGTTCCGGATGCTTCTTCATTTCCATGAGAGATACAAGCATCTAAATATACCCTTCATTATTACTGAAAATGGAGTCGCTGATGAGACTGATGTGATCAGAAGGCCGTATATGCTGGAACATTTACTTGCCATTTATGCTGCCATGATAATGGTTCGACTATAAATCTACCCTCATATAAGTTTTTGCATCTTGAGTAAGGTTTCTTATACCGTCATTTTATCAGCTAATATTCTAAAAGTTTCATCCTGATTATGCAGGGTGTCCCTATTCTTGGTTATCTGTTCTGGACAATTTCTGATAACTGGGAATGGGCAGATGGATACGGCCCTAAATTCGGACTTGTTGCAGTCGACCGTGCCCAAAATTTAGCTCGAATCCCACGGCCTTCATACCATTTATTTTCCAAGGTAACCTGCGGAAATGGCTATCATTTTGTTTTCACTGTAACATTATACTCCGTATTACATTTTACTTATTCATTTATTAGTTTCCTTCTCTCTATTTGTGATGAATACAGGTGGCTACAACAGGTAAAGTCACACGTGAAGAGAGGGAAGGAGCATGGATCGAATTGCATAAAGCTGCTAAAGAGAAAAAGACCAGACCATTCTACCGAGCAGTGAACAAACAGGGTTTGATGTATGCAGGTATTGAAGTTTTTTCTGTACCAGTAAGATCTTGGGTGAATATTTTGTCAGAGAACAAGGTTCAAATACGCAGTTTTTTTTTTCTCCATCGCTTTTTCTTGATACCGTAATGATAATGGTCATTTTATTATTGTTTTGTAACCTTTGTCAGGTGGTCTTGATGAACCTTTATGGCGGCCTTACGTTGATCGAGATTGGCGATTTGGTCACTATGAGATGGAAGGACTACAGGATCCATTAAGTCGGTTTCTCCGTTTCATTTGCAAACCCCTCACTGTCCGACGAAAATCAGAACTTGAAGACGTAGATACTGAATCAACTCTATTGACCCTAGAGTCAGCTTCCTGATGAACAGTTGTAACTTGTATGGAATCATCATCCTCAGGTTTCTATATCGGACAGTGGTATAATTACAGCAAGGTAAAAAAAATAGCTGTTTTTTCTCTACTAATGATTAATTAATGATTGTTAAGGGATATGATTATATTATGATTACTGTTAAACTGCAGAGCTGGTTATAATCGAAAAGAATTCAAGTCCGCGTCTTGTTTTGCTATTTCAGAAAGGAATGCTGAAAAACCTGCATGGTATTCAAGATTGTTTAGAGATTGATGTTTTAATCCAGGTATATAGCCAGCATATTTTCTAATAAAAATTTGTACAATGATTTGATCTCTTCTGAAAATTGGATTCGGATACATGAATGTACATAAATAAATGTTGAATTACATGTAGCAAATGTTCTATAAAGTTGATCAAACATATAGCCTGCATACTTGTCTCCTCTTCCTCAGTGGATTCTTGGCGCTCTGATCCTCCTAAAACTTGTATCTGGGTTTACTCGGTGCTTCCACAAAAAATACTCCAGGGTGTGTTTGGATTGAGAGATTTGGAGGGAAAGGGAGGGAAAGGAATTAGAAGGATGAGAAATCCATTATTTGGTTAGCAAAATGAAGGTAGAGGGATTTGGAGGGGAGGAAAAATGGATCCCTCCATGTCTCTCCTACAAGGCAAATTATTTCCTCTCCAACAAAGGCAAGATTTGGAGGGAAAATGACCACCTCCATTCTCCCTCCCCTTCCCTTCCCTCCCTTTCCTCTCCCTCCATTTTTGGTATCCAAACCAGGCCTAAATTCCTACTATTTTGATACTAATAAATCATTCCAAGAATATAAGCAGTGATTATGTCCTGTTGGCTGTTGCACTCGAAAGTACGCCGGAATTTGGACCCAAAAAAAGACGGCAGATAAAAGCCGTAGACCATGTCCTGAGATATCTTTTATCGAGTAAACAAGCAATACAATTTACTCACCTAGACAATACAGATCTTTCCATTGTCAAATGTGTGCCCCACTTTGGAGGAAGAAATCACAGTAACAGTGATGCTAACGGAATTAAAACTGTCCCGATAACATAACAGTCGGAACACATTCTAACATGATTCGTGACGCATTGGTTAAAACACAAAGGCATTCAAAGTTGAGCAATCTTTTTCCTCAAATTATTCCTTAACTAACTTAAGATACGGTAGTTGTGAAAGGATTACAGGATCTAATCAAGAATGATAATGGCCTACTAGGCTACAACTACTTTCAAGAGAACTTTGAATGCCAATAATTCATAAATCTGTCAATTACTTGCCGATTTATTGCACGGCTGTATCATTATTCATTAGTCAAACAAAGGCCCCGTTTCCACTTGCAAGGAACTTTAAACGCCATATATTACGATTTTGTAGGCAATTATGTCGTCACAAATGAGAATTTGTGATTATTATGAGTTCGGAATAAGCCTTACATGAGACTGTCTCGCATATATGACTAAACTATGGCAAATTCTAGAGCAATTCTTATTAGCTCGCAATTATTATTATCTTCCTTCCAATCATTTGTTTACATTTGATTAAAACAAATGATGGGTTTGAGAGACTATTACGGAACACAAATTCTAGAGTAAGACCGTCTTACATTGCGAGTTGTCTTGGACCATCTCTCGGTGTAAAAAGGTCTCACACAATAACTACTGAAAATACCCGTTTAAGTAGTATCCTCCAAGAGTCACCCATGATGTAATCATCAATATTAATAGTATTATTGTTGACAAAAAAATTAAATGTGCTGAAAGTTTTATAGAGTTTGACCTGGAGCATACGTAATTGTTGACAAATAGGCAGGTCCAAGAAACAGCCATGATGTAAATGATTGTATCGTCAATATATATCATCTGTAATCTGTAAATAAAAAAGAAAGCCATAAGAAATAAAAAAGTCAGCGTACAAATAAAAAATGGAACAAACTCATCTAATCACTTTCAAAAAATTAACCCTCCTTGTCTTCCTTGTTTTACTACATCTTTCAACAGCTACTGCCCTGGACATCACTGAATCTCTCGGAAACGAAACCGACCACATTGCCTTGGTCTCGATAAAGAGCCAACTAGTCGATTACCCTAATGGCGTCTTACACTCATGGAATAACTCGGTTCACCATTGTAACTGGGAGGGAGTTACTTGTGGTCGAAAACATAATCGAGTTACTGTGTGATAGAACTTAGTTCCAGAGGTTTGGCAGGAACTATTTCTCCATTCATAGGGAACCTTAGTTTCCTTGAAATCATTTCGCTTAGCAATAATAGTCTTTATGGCCAAATTCCAAAGGAAGTGTCTCATTTGCTTCACTTGCAAACACTTTGGCTTTACCAGAACGCGCTTTCAGGTGAAATTCCGGTTAATATATCTAGTTGCGTCAACCTCAGGAAAATTTCTATAGGCTACAACAAAATCGAGGGGAATTTACCAGCTAAATTAGGAACATTGCCAAAGCTGGAAGTGCTTTCTATTTACAAAAACAATTTTACTGGCCCTCTTTTCGACATCATATCAAACCTTACCTCCTTACGCGTAATATCTATTAATGGCAATGCATTCACAGGAACTATTCCGAATAGCATTGGTAGGATGCGAAACCTAACTTCGCTTGACGTTGGTGGAAATGAACTCTCTGGCATATTTCCTATCTCCATTTTCAATCTCTCATCCCTTGAAAAAATTGATTTTGTCAACAGTCGCTTTCAAGGAGAACTTCCATCAAATATAGGCGTAACTCTTCCCCGATTAACATGGTTGAACCTCTACGGAAACAATTTTTCAGGTTCAATTCCAATCAGCCTATCAAACCTCACAAACTTGGTATTACTCGAACTAGGCGAAAATAGTTTCACAGGAAGGGTTCTTCAAGATTTCGGAAACCTCTACAATCTATTTTTTTTAGGCCTTTCGGGGAACTTTCTTACAGGCGACATCAACTTTATAAATACGCTAGTGAACTGTAGTAACTTACAAGTTATAGATTTTAGACAGAGTGGTTTTACCGGAGATTTACCTGAATCCATAGGCAATCTGTCCACTGGTTTACAAAAGCTTGGTCTTGGACAAAACCGAATAAGTGGAACAATTCCTGCAGGTATCACCAATCTCGTTAGCCTTGTTCTTTTAGATATGGAAGCCTGCAACTTCACAGGAGCTCTTCCTCGCGATTTTGGGAAGCTCCAAAACTTGCAATCAATATCTTTGGATTCCAACAAATTAACCGGTAGAATTCCCGAATCTCTAGGGAATTTATCGCGTTTGAGTGAGGTATATTTACAAGATAACAAGCTCGAAGGAAACATACCTCCGACCCTAGGGAATTGTCAGAGTTTGTTGTACTTGAATTTATCATACAACGAACTCAACGGAACCTTGGACAGTGAACTACTTACAGGATCTGCAAAATTTGTTGGGATAGATTTGTCTCATAATCATTTGGTAGGGTCTTTACCTCTGGAGATTGGTACGCAAACAAGCTTAGGAAATTTCAGATTATCCAAAAATAAGTTTTCGGGAATCATTCCCGAAGGTCTTGCTGAATGTTCTGCTCTGCAGGAACTGTATATGGATGGTAATTCCTTCCATGGAGACATTCCTTCGTCGTTCACTTCTTTGACCAGCCTCCAAGAAATCGACTTTTCTCAAAATAGTTTGTCTGGCCCCATTCCTGATTTCTTCACTAAGTTTACCTTATTACATTATCTAAACTTATCTTACAACGATTTTGAGGGCCGGGTTCCAACAAATGCAGTATTTGCAAATGCTAGTGCAACCTTCCTTGTTGGAAACCCGGGGCTTTGTGGAGGGATTCCGGCCTTCCATTTAGCCAAATGCATGGACAATGAAAGCGCGGGAGAGAAACGAAGAACAATGTCTCGCATCCTTTTGTTGATAATTCTAGTGGTAAGTGCACTTGTCGGGGTTCTAGTCGTCGGGACAGGGCTGTACTTGATGCTACTTAGAAAGAAAAAGATGCCTCTTTCTTCGGATCCTGTAATGGGGAAAGCATTCATAAAAGTGTCATATGACATGCTACTCAAAGCAACTGATGGTTTCTCTTCAGAAAATCTACTTGGTTCGGGTAGTTTTGGATCCGTATATAAGGCAAACTTGGATGGAGATACGGTTGCTGTCAAAGTTGTCAACCTGCAACACCGTGGTGCATCTAAGAGTTTTATGACAGAGTGCAATGCTTTGAGGAATATACGTCACCGAAATTTGGTAGGGGTCATAACAGCTTGTTCTAGTATCGATTATCAGAAAGACGATTTTAAAGCTCTAGTATTCGAGTTCATGCCTAAAGGAAGCCTTGATAAATGGTTCGATGGAAGTGGAAACAAGAGCATTAGCCTTATTCATAGAGTGGAAATAGCACTGGATGTGGCTTATGCACTCAATTATCTCCACAACGAATGTGAAACACCGATTGTGCACCGTGATCTGAAGCCAAGCAACATATTGCTCGACACTGACATGGTGGCCCATGTTGGGGATTTTGGATTAGCGAAGTTTCTTACCAAGCCTAGTCCTCATAACCAATATAGCACTATTGGAATCAGTGGTAGTATTGGCTATGCTGCTCCAGGTAGGAGAAAAAACACGACTCATCTGACCGATTAGTCTGACTAGAAACCCTGGCCCGACCCAAAATGCATGTACTGATCTGTTTTTCAATATCCAACCCTTGATCACCTGTACACTAATTGTTTCTTCTTTCACATAACAGAATACGGCCTAGGAAGCGAAGCATCAGTAGACGGCGATCTGTACAGCTTTGGAATACTAGTGCTTGAAGTTATGACAGGAAAGAGACCCACTGATGAAATGTTCAAGGAAGACTACAACCTTCACATACACGCAAAGGAAGCATTACCTGACAATGTACTCGGAATTGTTGATCCAAAACTTGAATACAGCGACATTACTGAAGAAGGCGACAATGGAAGGGCAATCCAAGATGTGGTTCAACAAAGAGTGGACTGCATAGTTTCTGTTGTTAGTATTGGAGTGGCATGCTCCCAACATTCACCACAGGATCGTATGAAGATAACTGATGCCATAAGCAGCCTTCGAGCAGCTAGAGATAATCTTCTCAATACCAGAAATAATTAGAAATCGTCTTCTCTATAAATTTGTAAAGTATACTGTCAGAACTCAGAAGTCCTGATTTGAGTGACGACTCAAAACTGTAGAATGTACTACAACTGGAATTAACTGCACTGTAGGTTATGCTGCGCCGCGCAACAATATAATTCCTTTCATCCATCAATCTGGTTCTAATATATGTTTCATAAGCAATCAAGTCTGAAACATAGTTCTATTGCAGTCTACACAAACGAAATTCCAACTTCAACCAGGGTAATATTGACAAACAGTAACTTTGTAAACCCGTAAAACATGAGTTACTAAGTTAAGCAGAAGTGATCAACTTTAAATCTGGTGTTTATGGAAGCTGAGTTCTTCTTACATGGAGCACTTGGTCATGGGTTAGACCCTAACTTAACCGGTGGTGGAACCTCGCCCGTAGGGCCTAAAAAGCTTTACTTGACCCGCTAATAGTATCATTTATCAACTCGGTATTCAAGAAGTTGGTAATTTAAGGTATGGATCTTCATAGTACACCAAATATTATTGCTCCGTAGTACTCCGTATAAATTATAAGATGACATGCTTTTCTCGAATTTTATATATACATATATACTTCGAGAAATTATTAGCAAATTTTATTTTTATTTATTACATAAGGCAAATAGGGATAGAAGGAAGCATAGGTAGGATGAAAAGTAATACAACTTTCATTCTTTTTCGTTTTAGGTTTGCACTATTAGTAATGCATTTTTTTAACCTTTATTTCAAAAGTAAACGTAAAGAATTCATCAGGATTTATCGTTGTGCCTGGATTTCCAAGACCACTAATGAATATGAGTTGTGAATTTGCATTTGTGATGACTCAAGCATTTGGAAGACCAATTGTTCCTCCTTTTGACCCTTTTGCAAATTCTATTAATTATTTGATTGCTACTTATTTGATGTTTCCTCTTGGTCTCACTTCTTACATTGGTACCATTCCCAAGCTCCAATCTCCCCAAGCCCAAAAGGTTTCTATATTTTACTTGATTTCATAATATAAGCATTGTGGAAAAAAAAATGTCGATATTGATATTATTAACTTAAATATTGATTCGCGTTATATTACGAGTACAAAAATAATTTATTAAAGAATGAATTAGAAGACTAGTTATTTCTCATGATGTATTCTTTTGATTCAATTATTTCGTTTGTTAGGCTCTTACTGTGTGTTTTTAGGGCACATGCACATTAAGAAAATCGATATTAATTAATGTTACTCTTTCAAATCTACAAGTAATTCAAATTTGCTTATTCTATGAACTTAAAATTAAATTTTTACATCATCAACAATGTCGCCATATATCATACCCCTCATATTCAGTCTAATTTTCCCATTTTCCCCTTTTATATATAATAATACTTCTCACGCACATATAATAGAGAAGAGGGGACGTTATAGGAGCTAGGGAGTACTAATTGTTTGCAATTACTAACAAAATTGGGTTTTCTAATAATTTTCTCTCCGAAAATGCAGCTAGTAGGATCACTACTGGCAGTGCAATCAGGCCAAGACGCGGTGGTCCGAACACTATTATATATACGAGCGAAGGTTGTAAGTGGTATATCCTTATGAATACAAGCTAGTGCAAGAGTTCACAAACAAACTATCTATGGTAATGAATACCTTGTCAAAAGAAGGCATAAAGGATGAAGGATTATTTTTGTTAATCCACGACAAGGTCCTGAAGGCAGGACTCCTCTTAATATACTTTCCGGTGACGAGAATTCCGTAGGGTACGCTCCAAGTCCCCTGGGGATATTAAGGATTGTTTATTCCCATGGAAATGAGACGATTGTTGGCGGGTTTTACCCTAAGGGAGCTAATGGTGCAATCGTTAAAATCCTATCTATCATCAAATGAAACAAATGTCAGCTAGTTTAGCTCATCGATATCTATTAGGAGTTATTAGGGGAATTATGATACAATGTACATAATTCCTAGTAATTAGTATGATAATAAATTGTATTATATAAGACTCTTGATATGTCCTAGGTTATGTGAATCGGCCTTATATAAATACCTTGAGTTTGATGAATGTAATCAACACAAGCAATTCTAAGCATTACAATATCAATAACAATATTATCTCTATAAAACTTAACATGGTATCAGAGACTCTTTTCTGAGGACTCTAAAAATCGCTTCCGCATTCTTACCGGTGGGTGGTCGAAAATTTACACCCACCGGTAGGATATTTAATCAAACGCATAATACCTTTTTCTTTATGTGAAGATCACAACCTCAAACCAAAAAAAAAAAAAAAATAAAGAAGCCGTGGGTGAAGAGTATCAAGAAGGGTTATCAATACTTATCATATCATGATATGCCCTCACAAACTTGTTTATTGCAATCATCCGCCCAAATTCCGGATGAATTGCTTTAGGCAGTTGCATTTGAGGATAATCTTCGATGTAAGTAATACTCATTTTCTAGTAGATGCAAAGGGTCAAAAGAAATAAGGAAACCGTACACAAGCATGTCAAAATGATCTACAAAATAACTCTTCTCCTTTGAAATTTAATTCAAATTCTTCAATTTTAATCAAGGTGGTACAAATCGACTGGCGAGTTGTTACGCAATTTTAATCACCATGATGGTGGTTCAGATCTATTTGGAGTTCGAAAAGATTAGCGTTCTCCAAAATTTAAAATTAACGGATATTTTTCCGTCTTACCGAAATTTGTTTAGGTCCGATTAGTGTTCCTAACAAATTATTTGATATTCGACAAGTCCGAAAAACTTAACGTTCTTGTTCGAATAAAAAGTTTATAGCGAGTCTTATACTCGTTTACCTTACCACCTTGTGAGATGAGAAGAATTTTGAAGGAAGATCAAGATGAAGAGATGAAGACATTTTTTTTCTTTAATCCGGTTTTCTCGTCTTTCTCCAATCGTAAAGTTCGTACTACTGCCTTTACGATTGCGGGAGGGTATTAGGAGTTATTAGGGGAATTATGATACAATGTACATAATTCCTAGTAATTAGTATGATAATAAATTGTATTAAATAAGACTCTTGATATGTCCTAGGTTATGTGAATCGGCCTTATATAAATACCTTGAGTTTGATGAATGTAATCAACACAAGCAATTCTAAGCATTATAATATCGATAACAATATTATCTCTATATCGTCTTAACAATATCTGTCAATATTATCATATTCGCTCTTGTGACTTGCCTTTACACCGGGAAAAATCTATTGGGAAATCGGTTACATTGGTCAAGATATTGAACAGGAAGATGTTTATGGGATGTTGTTGGCTCATACAGTGTACAGGGCTCGTTATCAGATTGGTTGTGAAATAATACTAGGTGTCCGTCTTTAACTTAAGACGAATAGAGGACACCTATGACGAATCAACTTAATATTAACGAGAAATTCTACCTAAAACATAAAGCCTAAAATTTTAATTGTAACACCATCAAAGAAATACAGATCGAATTGATCAATTTTTAATTTAGGCAAACAATTAATTATCACAATGTATAATCGTTGAATTGATCCACAAACATCAACAGAATTATCAGTACCAAAATACAAATTCTTATAAAAGACCGTCTCACAATAAATTACTCGTACTATTTGATCAATAACATATATAATTAGTATGCAAATTCAATAGATTTAGCAGCCAAGAATGATTGCAAGCCTCTCATCATCATCGGACATATCAGACGAACTGCTTGAATCATCATCATGAGTATCATCATCATCATCCAAAGCTTCATATTCATATTCATCGTTTTCGTACATATCTTCGTCTTCATCCTCATCCTCATCTTCATCTTCATCTTCATCTTCATCAGCATCGTATTTTTCCCCCAAAAGCAAAGCAAGCTGTTTTTTCTTGAGTACATTCTCCAAGGTGGGTGTAGACGGAGGCTTCGACCGTTGCGTTGGTACTCGGCCCCAAGGCCACGGCCGCCACTGTCGCCCATCCGTATGCAGGCTGTCTGAAGGGGTGATGGTTTCCGTTGAGACTCTTGTAGGGCTGCTCACAGTGGCCATTCTTGCTTGATTTTAACTCTTCTTTTTTATTTTATCTTTATCTTTTTTGCGATGAGATTATGAGTATATATAATGATGCAATTACTTGACATCCAAGTTTATTTGAACTTGGAAACCTAGGAAAATTAGGAAACTAGAAAAGTCTGTAACAATTTATGGAAACTACGTGTTTTTATTTATTTTTTGCAATTTGTCCTAGTGAATAGTTTACGTTTTCTTTATTTTGTAAGGGGAAAATAAAGTAGGTGTAAACCTATTGACTGAGAGGGGCCGGGATATTGTATTAGTATCAATTATGACTACATGCTTAGATCAAATTTATTAACTCGTAACTTTTTTTAGTACAATCAATAATAATTACGGAGTAAATGCGACTCAAATTTTCAACGCCATAAGGTTATCTTCAGTGTCAAATATCTTCTTGTAATTAGGCTTTGAATATTGTATACCATATTTTAATATAAAAAATGACGTCATAATTTATACTCCGTATTTAATAATTACGGAGTATAGAAAACACATTTATCTAAGAACAATTTTTAATACTCTGTAAAGGATAAATATATTTAAAGTCGAGTCCTAGCAATTAAAAATGTTTAAATAGAATGTTTAAAGGATTAGAGAAAGTAATATGTGTAGGATCACCCTAATTTTATAAGTCCCCTTTAAATCATGATTTATTTCATAAATAGATATTATAATGTTAAAATTGAATTACTAATAATAGTTTCTTCTATTTTCCAATACCTCACTTATTACATCTTTGCACTCAACAAGCCTTCCTAAATGGAAGGCATCACATCATTACATCTTAACTTAATTAGCAATATTTCCATAATAGGCAAGTGTCCTAACTCCATCAAATGATAAATAAATTAAATCTTGACTTTGTCCACAAGCAACCCTATAAATACATGAAAAAATGTTTAAGAAACCATTTTAGCATAATTTTACACGTACCACTATTTAGCCTTAAAAATGGCAATATTAACCACCTCTATACTCAAATTCACACTCGTAGCAATTCTATTTTCGCTCGTAAATGTCTCGAACTCTTTTACCCTCTCTCAAAATCAAACAAATCAAACGATTCCGCAACAAGATATAAATTTGATTGAATTTAACTTAAATTTAGTGTATTTAGAAGCCGAGTTCTTCTTGCATGGAGCACTTGGTTACGGGTTAGACAAGGTCGCCCCTGACCTAGCCGCCGGTGGACCTACTCCAAAGGGACCTAAAAAGGCGTTCCTTGACCCAATTACCAATAGTATCATTTATCAACTAGGTCTTCAGGAAGTTGGTAATTTAAGGTTACAATTTTCATACTCCAAAGTTTTACATGGGAAAATCTTTTCTTAAATTTGACTTGTATTTGAGGAGATTATTAGCCGAATTTTGTTATATAGCATAAATTAAATAACGCGATCAAAATAGGACAATGGTATTGCAAAACAAAATTATTTATTTGTTTTAGTTTGCACATTTAGCAATGTAACATTATTCTCATTTGAAAAGTACTATATCCTCTGATCAGTAATTTCCATAATTAACTTCATTTGCAAATCGGAATTGAGAAAAAGTGTACAAAATAAGTAACTTTAAGTAAAACTTTTATAATTTATTTTCACATGATACTTTCGTTTTGTAAAACCGTTTTACTAGATTAAATTTTGTGTAGGGCAATTAAGAAAGTGGTGCCAGGGTTCCCAAGACCCCTAATGAATCTAACTCAAGACCTATTTGCAGCTGTGATGACTCAAGCATTTGGACGACCAATTGTTCCTCCTTTTAACCCTTTTGCTAACTCCATTAATTATCTAATTGCCACTTATTTATTGTTTCCTCTTGGTCTAACTTCTTATGTTGGTACCATTCCCAAGCTCCAATCTCCTGAAGCTCAAAAGGTCAGTATTTAATTTGTGTATATTACTAATTCTTGTTCAAGACGGATATCTGTCTTAAATACAAAATGGGTTAAATAGTCAAATAAATGGATGAGACAAAAAGAAAATGTTTTGAGAATGACAAGATTCTTTCAGTAAGTGGATTATACATCCGATGTACTACCACCAGTTTTATAGTTTGTGAGCATTATAATTGATTATATATATGCGAACTAAGGCTTCGATCTTATAACAAACATGTAATAGATGAATGAAATAGAAGATTTACTCAATCAAACACTTCAGCAAATTAAACACTTATGCAAAAATTAGAAATAGAACCACAATCAAATAATCAAATTCACCCACTAACAATATAGATTATCCTCTAATTAACACTCATATATAATTCCCCTATAACTCTAACAAGATCACTCCTCAAACATAGCTAGGACTAACATAGCACTACTAAAGAGATTAAACAAGCAATAATCAATCATAAACATATTATCTAAGCAATTGAAAAAGTACGTAATTAACAAGATCGATTGAACAAAAACTAATGAAGAAAATAAAGAGGGGTTGGAAATTATATCAACAACTAGGAGAATAGGAAAAGTACAAGAATCCTTGATTAAGAAGAAGATTATGTCACCAAATCTTCAGACAAACTCAAAGATTCAACCAACTAAACTAGATTAAGAACTTGAATAAGGAAAAATTAAGCTAAAATCAAGGAAACATTAATATAATTAAGGAATGATTAAGATTAATTAGAGACTGATTATAGATCTAGGGTTTCGCACTTTCTAATTACATTGTACGGGTATTTATATGATTACAAAAAGAGGGGGAAATGAATTCAGTATGTAAAAATATGAAGGGGAAGTTTTTCCCGATCGGGTAACGCCATTCTTGACCCCATCGGGTAAGGCTGTCCCGATTGGGTAGCTGCTGCCATATTTCATCTTCCTTTGCTCAATCTGATGTCCCTCCCGACATGGACCAAATCAACAAATTTTACCCGATAGGGAAGGTGGGCAGGATTCCCAAGGGGAGTAAAACCCTTTGTTTCCCTAAAGGGGTCGGAAGAGGTCAAGTCTTGTTTCATCTTCTCGGTTTTCCTTTTCTTTTCTTCTATTATGCTTGGGTGCTCTATGTGAGACCTCCATGGGTCGTGGGACCGTCTTTTGGGCCGCCATGGACCCACGTGGTGGCATGACTTCCTCTTTATCACGCGAAATGAGGCAAAAACCGTCTCAATTGATAGTTTACCCACAAAATCAAGATAAAACAAGGAAATGCACAAGAGGAACACATTAGCACTAAAACCTGCTCCAATGAGCTCAAAAAAATAAGAGAAAATGGGGGTTAATAAAGGGCTAAGAGTGGCATAAAAATACACCATATCAAATTGTTGCAACTTTGTGTTTATGTGGGTTGTTAGACTGTATATATAACACACTTATAAATAATGAAGTAGAAATAATAATGTGCATGTATTTCAGCATAAATTTTTGTTTAAGACCGACATATCCCTGTTAAGATTAAACCGGTCAAATATGATGATGAGATAAAAACATTACACCTAGAAATTAATGAAAAACTTGTCTCATCTATCCAAATGTAGTAATATTTTAAGATGGATATGTCCATGTTAAAAGAGACTAACCAATGGAATTATGATTTTATATCATCAAAAAGTTTTTCATATATTGCTCGTAAAACTTTTGCAATTAGATTAACAACAAGATTTTTTTACTATAATTTTTCCTCTCAAAATGCAGCTAGTAGGATCACTATTAGCAGTGCAGTCGGGTCAAGACGCAGTCGTCCGAACACTACTATACGAGCGACGGTTACAAAAGGTGCATCCATATGGAATACCAGTGCAGGAGTTCACAAACAAACTTTCAATCATAAGAAACACCTTGTCAAAAGAAGGCACAAAGGATGAAGGATTATTTGTTAACCCACAACTCGGCCCTGAAGGAAAGATACCTCTTAATATACTTTCGGGTGACGAGAATTCCGTAGGGTACGCTAGAGATCCAGAAGGAATACTAAGGATATGCTACTCTCGTGGAAATGAGAGTAAGCCTGGTGGATTTTATCCTAATGGAGCTCATGGTACAATTGCTAGATCTTTTCTATCATCGGATGTAAAAGAAAGTATGAAAAACCCACTTTACAATAAATTTGTGTAAGGCGTCGCACAGTACACACGTATTTGTGAAGGAAGAAAGAGTCCGTACCATCTCATAAAAGCTGATCGTCACTTGGTTATTGATCAAGATATTGAAAATCGTTTGTGGCTTGTTGGCGAGTTATGCAACGCACAAGCTTGTTACGGCCCGTTGAAGTTTATTGATTGAGTAAATAATAAGGTTCACGTATTGTACGTGCCAGCGTTGGAATAATTGGTGTTAGGGTTTTATTTGACGTATCCTCCAATTTTTTTCATTCTCTATAAAAACCTTTTTTTTTCTACCATCTACGTTCTACCTAGACCTGGCAAACAGATCGAGTCGTGTCGGGTTCATGTTCGTGTCACATGTAAACGGGTCACATGCCCTTCAACCCAAACACGACCCAATTAAATTTCGTGTCGTGTTCGTGTCGACCCACTTACATAAATGGGTCATCAAGCCTCAACCCTAACCCGTTTATTTCGTGTCAGGTTCGTGTCGTGTTTTCGTGTCATGTCCATATTTGGAAAGTTTAAGTATATTTATGTGAGGGAGGTTCAAGAAAAATTAAG